>UELU01138027.1:0-27250 GCA_900490025.1 Megastigmus dorsalis | reverse complement strand
CTCTGAAGTAGGATTTTTACAAACTATTTCTGATATACAGTCTTTGTAAGTACTCATTTTATCAAAAGAAATGATTGAGCTGCATCTTGTTCAATAAAAGCATAGTTTTCTAAGAAGTCTAAAGAAATTAATAATTCTCCATTGGATAACGATTCTCTTAGGGTTTGAAAATAATAAGATTGTTGTTAATTATATCCTTAACTTTCGAATTATATCCACCGATTAAGCAAACGAAGAAAACTATGATCAAGATTGAAAAGAAAGAAAAGAATGTGAAACGACCTATTCGATCTGGATGATCAATAATAAGAAACTTAGAAAAATATCTAAAAATGTTAGATTTGTAACAAACAAATTTATTTTGGTTACAGAATAGCTAATGTTAAGTATAAAATACTGTAAGTATAAATATACATTATAATATATGTATAAAAGTAAGCCTAGGCATAGCGGGGATAGTACGTACGGCATGGCGCGGCCTCGCGTATAGTACGGAGAGCGCGCGTACGGCCCCGCGGCGTCGTACTTAATATATCATAACTCAGGAACCCTTGATTTCTCCAACCTGAAATTTTAGGCATTTGTAACTTAAGAGTTGTACTTTCGAATAAAAAAAGGTATTTCGGAAACGAAGACCATTTTTTTAGAAAAATTCTTTCAAACGTTTGACTCAATTTTTAGACCTTAAAAAAGCATTTTGGAGAAAAAATAACCAGACCATTACAAAGAGCAGGAAAAAATCTATCGATCTGTCTTTAGATTTTTTCTCAGATCCTTACCGTTCGTTTATTTGCGAGTTGAATGGAGCGCCTTTTATGCGAAACATGCGCCGCGCGCCCGGAGGCTGGTTTTTGGTGGACGCTCCCATATATAGTAAGTGAAATTCATGACACCGCTAATTGCATATGCTTATTTTACTGAGTCCTTTATCTAAATAATTTTCAAATTTTGTCGCTTAGTTTTCATCTCGGAGAGATTTTGCCGTGAATTTGCCACCCGTGACAAAGGTCTAGCGATAGTAACTAGTCATGCGAATTTCATATTTTCTGCCGGGGATTTACTCGGTTGGCGCTCGACAAGTCGAAATCGCTGTACATTTATTCATAGACTATATTTAGTAAGTCTATTTTATTATATATTGAAGGCAGATTAATGAGTGAGTTTTATTTCATGAATCCATAATGCATTATATTCATACTTTTGATTAGGTATAATAATCTAATTTGAAATCAGCATAATTAATCTTTAATTTTCCATATTTATTGCTAGAGTTAATATAGATACAAAATAATTCCTACCTTTTATTAGCTATTAAGTTAACTCTACCAGATAAGAGTTGTCCACTTTTGCAAAATAAAGGATTCTCGAGTAAACAGCGTACTTGATACCAATGAGTCAGAGGTTCCGTAGGAGCAGTACTTAACCAAACTTGTTGAGTTGATCCGATAAATGCTACATCAAACCAAAATGCAAGACCGTGGCAAGTACCACTCTCAAGAATATGAAAATCTACGTTTATTTCTAGAAAATTTCAAAATATTATGTAAATAATTACATACAAAAAAGAGTTATAACGGAACTTCTAATCAGTTAAAAATAAAATAGAACTTCGTATTAAGCAATTATTAATGTAGAACGATATCATATGTATTTATAGTAAATTACTGTTGTTAGTAGTGAGTAAAAATGAGGAGAGCGAATAAAACACCAGCACCTGTTGTAGGTTGAAAATAAACTATTTATTGTAATGAAGCTTGAAGTGTAGTGGAGCTCCGGTCAGAACGAATGTTCGGAGCGATCTGCCTCGTGTTGCGACGGAAGGCGGGCGAGAGCTGAAAACCTTGCGTCGTATGACGAACGCAGTTTATAGTAAACACTACGTCAACAAAGTAAAGACAGCAAAGGGCGCGAAAATATAAAATTGTATTTCATATAACAACAATTACGATACCACTATTTTAATAAACTTCGTTTGCTATGTTTAATTAGCAATAAGAGGATGTTATAATTAACCCATTAACGCCCAAATGCCGATTTTTTCAACTCAACTTTTGACGCTATAATTTTTAATGTAAACATCCTAGAAAAAAATCAAAGTACAGTGATTCCGATAGAAAAAAGTCTGATTTTTCAAATGCCTCTACCAGAATTAACCTAAACGTCAAATTAAAAAAGTTATCTCTTATTTTTCTGAAAAAAACGTTAATTTTTAATTTTTTTTTTCAAAAATTCGATATTTTGAATTTGTAAAAGCCTTAGAGGGTGCTTATTATTCAGATCAAAGGTGATCGGAGCTTCTCCTCTTTGAAACCTAGTCAGAATTTTTTAATTTTATTCATTAGAAGCTGAGATATTGCTCTTTAAATATTGAGAGTAACGTTAATATTACCTAAAACACATCCTATTTAAATTTTTGGAATATACGATTTAAAGAAATTTTTTTCATAAATCTAACCAATTTCATAATAAAGTTTGTTTCCAAAGCTTTAATTTCTTTTTTTATTTGACTGTGTGCGATTTTTTCAAGCCGAGATATTACAGTTTAATGAAAAAAACTCATATTCTGATATTTTCGTAGGTTGCACCAATATGACAATATCTAAGTTAGTAGATTGAGATTATCAAATCTTCACACTTCGATATCTTGGCTTGAAAAAATCCTATAGATTCGACTAAAAAAAGAAATTAAAGGTTAAAAGATAAGCTGTCAAATGAAACTAGCAAAATTAATAGCAAACAATTTTCGTATTCTATATAATTCAGAATTACGGAATTGAATACTATTTCCAACGCTTAAATTGCAATATCTCGGCTTCTAATGAACAAAATTAAAAAATTCTGACTAGGTTTCAAAGAGGAGATGTTTCGATCACCTTTGATCTAAATAAAAAGTACCCACTAAGGTTTATCCAAATTCAAAATATCGAATTTTTGAAGAAAAAATTAAAATAATTACTTTTTTTCCGAAAAATAAGAGATAACTTTTTTGATTTGACGTTTAAGTCAATTCTGGTACAGGCATTTGAAAGATCAGACTTTTTACAATCGGAAACACTGTATTTTGAATTTTTCCTAGTATGTTTACATTAAAAATTATAGCGTCGAAAGATGAGAAGAAAAAATCGACATTTGGGCGTTAATGGGACTTTTGCTGACAGAAGAGGGTAAGATAGATAAGACCTACGTGGTACCAAAACCTAATGTTATATTAAGAGAGTAATGACAAGCCAAGAAATGGTTTTTCGTATTTAGTTTCGTGGGTTTACTGGAAAATTAAAAAGCTAGTAATATTAGAATAGGGAATGTTGAGAGTAAGAAATAGGTTGTAATTGAGCGAGCTAAATTGTCTTAATAGTCTTTCATCATTTGCATGAGTAAGTGAGAATATCCAAAGTCATAGATTACGAAAAATATTTATTTTTCCTAACATTTATATTATTTTTTATTATAGATATAAAAATAAACTACTAATTATATAAGCATCTTTCAGCCCCCAAATATTGGATGACAGTCTTGGTCAAAATGAAAAGAGGAATAAAAAATCCATGAAGCGTTCTCAGAATATACCACGAGTGTACCAGCCAGTTGCTCTTTGGTAATCGATGAAGATAGGCACTATCCGCACGAAAGAGCACCTCTAAACCTTTCACACATAAAGCTTAGATTAAGGCTTTAAAACTTTGATTATAATATGCCTTGTGACGGGCGCGCGCTCGCACTGCGTTGCTCTATGCGCGGAGTCATGTAAACGTAATTCACTTATCTTTCTAGAACTCAGTACTGGATCCGAGAGTCTATAACGTTTTATGATTGCGTGAGTTTGATTTTTAACACGGCACGTAATTAACCCTTTAGCATCCAAATTATGAATTTTAAAATAAAATTTTTTTTCACTATTATTATATCTAAAATATTGTAACTAAGAAAAACCAACAACAAAAAGTGGTTTCCCCTAAGCAGAAATAGTGAAATTAATATGTAACTCTTATGTAACATTGGGGCTGAGTGAAGGTATTTTTAAATTTTTATATAGATAAATAAAACTCAAAAAATTATGAAATAAATATTTATTTTATATGCATAATCGACTAAATAGACATTGTGTATATATTTTACATAAACTTTAATAACAGTAACTGAATTGTTTCAAAATTTTATGTTCTTAATAAATGGCAAAAAATAATATAGCGAAATATATATTTCATTTATAAATTTCTGACGGAGAATTCCGTCACAAGGAAGTTAGGTTAGGGGGAACCGCACACACAAACCTCCACGACCTGGACCCCTTCGACGCCACACATGAGCCACGAGAACGCAAGTAAGGAGAGGTGTTAACAGGCAGGGTTTTGGTCTGTTTCATGCTCGAGAGTCCAGCACCCGCGACTCGTGAAGAAGGGGGAGCGCGGTCATCCGAAGTCGACCTGCCTGCACGACGCGGAACGGCGCCGAGGAAGAGAGAAGAGCCGGCAGAGATAGAGAGCGCGCACAGGTGCGAGAGAGAGCACACGCGACCTGTCAAAGGAGAGCGGCCGAGAGCGCGACGGGCCACGACGGATGGATGTGTGAAACGGAGAGTGCGATAGCCCTCCGCCGCGCATCCAGGCCGCGTCGCGTGCAGAGAGAGAGAGAAGCTAGCGTCGCGCGCAGAGAGGGAACGGACGTTCGTTCAGCCTCGACCAAGCTCGAGCTTCTGTACGCGCGCAAGGTCGGCAGAATGAGAGAGAGCACATCATAGCCAAGCTATGGTAGCGTGTTGGTGCGAGAGAGAGGGAGCGCACGCGGCCTACTAATGTACGCGTACGTAGTAGTGCTTAGCCGGTAGAGTGAGGGAGAAAGAGATAACGGGGCCACGTTGACCAACGCTCTGAGCCAGATACTACTGGGAATAGGCAGCGCCACTCTGGCGGCTCCGAGCCAATCAGGAGGCCGGACAATTCGAGTTTCATATCTCGCGCCAGAGCAACAGGTCGCAGCCTTGACCTACGATGATTCAGGCAATCCAATCAAGGCCGTGAATCTAGGTCAAGACCTGCGTAATTGGAGCAGCACCTGCGCGGCTGATAACCGGTCAATAACCTGCGGTCGCGTGCGCAAGCCGGATGAGTGGTGAGCAACAAGAAGCGTCGAGGCGAAGAAGCTTCGCCTCGCCCCGTTTTGTCAAGGACCTTCCAGGACACCAGACGCACTATCACGAGCGACCTGCCACGTGTGAACCACGAGTGAACTTGCTGTTTGAGGAAAGGAAGTGAGAGAGTAAGCGGAGCAAATCCGAGCGAAACGAGCCGTGAGCAGAGAACGCGAGAAGCGGAGGCGAGGAGTTTCTGGGCCAGCCAAAAGTAAGTGGGTTGATTTTGGCCTGTTTACGAACACTTGTTCGTCTAGCCCGCTCCGCCAACCTCTCTCTCGCGACGATCGAGTGCTACGACGGAACGCTGCGCTCGGGTGAAGCCAGTGCCGGTTGAGTACGGAGGAAGTCGATGCGAGTAAGGTGTAGATTTTGTAATAAAAATTGAATATACCAGTTAAAATTACCAGTGAGAATTTATTCTTTCCTCTCGCATGCTGTTGCTGTTTTGTCTCCGTTAATGTGGAACAACGTGGGTTTCGTCCGTGTTCCCTCAGCGAATCTCCTCCGAGATAAGAGCCTCAGGAGCCGCCGGGTATTGAGGTGAATCTGGGACGGGAATTGGCAGGCGCCCAACCATTAGAGAGATTAAATGGCAATTCACTGGTCCCCATAGCCAATAGTGGCGCGCGCATTAATCTTTATTGAATTCGATAATTCTATTCATATAGTTAGAATCCCGTCACAAAATGGCGCCCAACGCGGGGCCAAGCTGAGGAGACGCGGAGAAAATTGCGAACCACGTGTTGCCGGTAGAGTCTGGTGAATTGGGCCGAGTGAATAGGAAGTAAAAATTTAATTAATTCAGGAGGAGGCGAAATAAAAATTTTAATTTTTCTCGTAATTTAGATTGTGGAGCAAAGACTGACGAAAATTTTAATTTAATTTTAATTATTTAAAATTAACCTAACATAGCCGATTTCGTCAGAGGGATTAATTAAATTGATACAAAGGAAAGATCAGCTAGCAAGGAAAGTAAGGTGCCGTGATATATTCGGTGGAATAATTAATTTTTTTTGTTTTTGGCGAGAATTTCTTTTTTTTTGTGTGGAAGAGTGCCGGTTGAGTAGTTGATCGGAGCGGGGACGTAATAAAACCACGTGTGGATTATCTACTTTTTTCCCGGGAAAGGCGCGTAATAATTATTATTCAGAGAGGCAGGAATTTATCAAAAATTTTAGAATATTAAAATTTTGAAAATTATTGCCGGCAGAGAGTGAGAATATTCCGGGAAGATACGTGTTAATTGCTAGAAAATTTCCGTGACCAGCGGAAACCGAGCCGTGTTAAGTCGTTTGCGTGCGCGCGAGAGAGACGAAAATTTACTAGCACTAAGTAAGGAGATTGTTGTGGAAAATTTTGTGTTTGCGAGCGTGCGCTAATTTTAAGTGTTTATTGAGAAGCAATTATTGCCTGGAGGGCCCTCCTGGAAAATTCGAAAATTATCTTTTTTCCCTTTTTCCATAGGATATTGTGCCTAGCGATAGATGGTTAGGATATTATATGCATTATATTGAATCTATGTATTATTTATTTGTATTATTGTCGGTTGAGTGGGGTGATCGAGCCAGATACTTAGAAGGATAGAAGAAGCAGGTTGAGTATTTACTTTTCAGGAAGGTATTAAGGAATCAAGAAAATTAAAAATTTTTCAAGAACGCCTGAATTGAAATTTATTAACAAGAAAATTATTCGGCAAGATTTTCTTTTTTCTCTATTCCGTTCTAGGTGCTGGTAAATACGGTAACCGCCATTTACAAACTTTAAAATAATTTATTATTATTCTTTAGTTAATATTACACTATCTAGGCCCAATATAGACCCAGAATTAGGTAGCAAGCCTGAAAATCCCCCGATTTCGATTCTTTTGCCGAGCGTATAGATTTGCCAAGCTTGTTTGAAGTATCCAAGAAAGTTTATAGTCCTTTTCCCTGGGTGGGCCCATACCCTAGAAAGTTTCGGATTTACAGCATTCCCTTTTATTTCTCGAAATCAGCACGTAAGAGGAGATAGAACATTTCATATCAACAAGGATTTAATTGCGCACGATGGCTAGTTATGAAGAAACCACGCTGGATCATAGCATGAAGATGAGCCGGCTGAGGCAGCACAGGGAAGTGCGGATGCTGAGTCGGATAATTAAGGCCTTGTCGGTAGAGGAAGTCGAAGAGGACCTCCGGGCACGGAAGCTTAATGTTCAAGGATCGCAGGCTGTGAAGAAAGATCGGTTGCTGAGAGCCCAAATCCAGGAAATGGAGTTGCAAGATGCCAATGTACCATGGTACGAATATACGTTTGGAGATGATACGTCGGAGGAGGAGAGTAATAAGCCTCAAAAGAAGAAGAAGGATCGGAGAGCGACGAGTCAGGCTCCCAAGAAGAAGAAACGGACCCGAATGTACGCCAGCGTGACCCACCAGAGGAAGGATAAACACTGTAGCAGCAAGCAATGAAGGAATACATCAGCGGAGAGATATGCCAGGGAGCGCCATTACCCCTAACACATCGCCAGCTTTAGTTCAGCTGTTACTTAGCTTGGCGACCGCAGCGCAGGATCCACAAATTGCGCAGTTATTGCCGGTACAGCACCCATCAACGGCGTATGGACCGCCTGATGCCCATGTCATGCGGAGGAGGTATGGAGACCAGCCATCTGGGAGAGTAGGTGATAGACACGCAGAACCCGCAATCGCAAGGAGTCACCCGCAATGAAATATCTCGGCTTTACGACACAATATGCCAGTAGTGGGGGAGAGAGCACCACCTAATATACTGGGATATGACACATCGGATCCGGAAGAGAAAGAAGAAATGCGGAGTGTCGAAGAATATTCCCACGTCATGTATGACAGTTTGTAATACTGAGAGAGTGTCCTACGACGTCAAATATTAGCAAATCAATCATTAGCGCGAATAAGTTTGTGATGTATGTGTGTGGTACGCGTGCGGCCGATAGTCTCGCGGCATACGCTTTATATATTTTGGGCTCTCTCCGGTCCGGACCGCTGAATGAGTCGGACGCTCACCTTCAAGCCAAGTACAAGCCTTTCCGGATGTCCACCGGAGTGTATTCTTTCTACACGAAATAAACCTCAGCAAAGTAAAGTGTATATCGTGCCCTATTTATTTGAACCTGCCTTTATTCTACCGTACAGTATCCACTTCACTCAAAATCAAGTGCACGCGTAGAAATTGCGGCGCAACGTAAGATTGGTCCTTCGAGCCGGATTCAGCAATGGATCCATCATATGAAATTTCGGGACAATCCAAACCATAACGAAGCTGAGGTACGTTTATAAGTAGAAAGAAGTTTTCAAGCAGAACATGATGCTCTAAAAGACATGGTGAGCAAGAAAAGCCGACCTAAGAGGTATATGTATACCGGCAATAGGCGGCCATTTTCTAACGCGCTCGGCACGTACGCCACGAGGCCGCGTCGACACACGAGCCGCAGACCACGTGACGTACCTCCGCCATTCTCCTGCATGGTCGACGTTCCCCTGTGCACCAGCCAAGTTCCAGAATAAGTGCAACAGGCGCGAGAACACCGATGAGAAATCAAAACAAGAGGAAGCTGCCGTGTCCGAGATACTCTGCTTCACAAGTGCAGCGTCGGCGCAGCAACCTAACCTTCAACGCGGACTCAGCGCTGGAGAAAAAAACGGCGCAAGAGACAAGCGGCGTTTGGAGATTATCTCAGCACGTGCTCTGACCTCATAGCATATATTCAAGAATCCAAGGAGTTTTGGTTCAAGTATCGTTCCAGTTATATTTTGCTCATTTTTTTTGATTGAATGCATTTATAGATAATTGAAATTGCTAAAAGCTTACGTATCTAGTTAGATTTCAAGCAGATGCCTAATTTCTTCAATTGAATTTTCAATTTTCCTACAACTTGGTTTTCTTTGATATATATATAGGCTTTAAATAGATATTGCTTCATGCTTGTGCCTATAAGCCAGCTTATACCATTTTGCGAATTTTCAGTAAGAAGCTGTGGGTACTGTAGACACCACCCAATGTGTTCGCTGACTGGTCGACATATCTACACCCTGCTGCAAAGGTGCCAGGCAGCTGTCCAGCTTGATAGTGCAGGTCTGACTAGCTGCAGCGTGCCAATCTACTGCGCAACGCAACTCCGAGCAACACTGCAACCTGCTTCACTGTTGTTCCAACATACTCCAGAGCATCATCAGTAGCAACGACAGCTATCTCCAGTATACAAGATATAAGAGTACAAAAGTTTAACTAAATAAGACTAATTAAGTGATAATATTATATGGTATGTATATGCTCTTGTATGCGAATGCTGTGTGAAGTTGCGAAACCTGAGACTGTAAAAGGTGTATTGTAATGCAGTATGGGTAGTGAGTTGTGCGAACAAGAGTGTCATTGCGAAAGCTACTAGTATGCGAATGATCAATTTTATAACGTATGAGTTATGAAGTATGGAATTTTGGCACAAAATCTTAACTACCATTGCTGTTGTAAGCGAATGCAAAGCTTAGTGTCAGATGAATGAGTCAAAGGTATGATCGTATCCGATCAATTCAATATAGTGTACAGGGCAAATCGTTAGTACTGGTAGGTCGAGTTAGTCAAATTCAAGTACATTGATTTAAATGCTAATTGTGTAATTCTATCCAGTCTTGCTCTTTTCATGTTAATTAATCACGACGCATTTTGTTGCTGTCATTTTCTGGTTAATTAGGATTGATCTGACAGATTCTCTACGCGATTAAACCAAAGTTAGTGGATGTTAGTTCCTAAGATTGTTCAATCATTAATTCAGTTTGAAAGCACTTAGAAAATTTTTAAGATGCAGGTGTTAGTTGAAATTCAGGCTGAATTACAGACGCGAATAAACAATTCGTTTGTAAATTTTAAGAAAAAGGGAGCTTCGAAGATAAATAAATCTTCAGCTCAGGTTAGATTAGCAGGTTTAGAGGATTGGTACCGACAGTATGAAAATAATCATCAAAAGATAGTAGAATTGAAAGCTAGTAATCCAGCATGAATACTTTAAGCTCAATTACGGAGATGTGATCCCCGATTCCTATTTCGATAGTAAAGGAGCGTTTTATAGTTTTATGGAGGAATTTCAAGCAGAAGAGCAAGCACACGAGCAACCTCCAAACCCAATAGTACCAGTTGCTCAAGCTACTCGCTAGATTCGAACTCGCTTCCGAAAGTAAATCTACCGAGATTTTCAGGAAGCTTTGTTGAACGGGAGAACTTTCGCGACTTATTTCGTTCAGTAGTGCATCGCCGTGCGGATCTGGATGCTTCCCTAAAATTCTTTTATCTACACACCAATATTTCTGGTGAGGCTATGGAGAGAATTAAGGGCATTCCTATCACAACCGAAAATTATCATAGAGCTTGGGATACATTGACAAATTATTATGACGATAAGCAGAGAATGGTCTCCACGAACATTTCAAATCTTCTCGCAACGAAGCCCATTAAAGCTCACTCCTCAAAGGAGATAAATCTTATTCTTCACGAGATCTTCAATCCTATTGGAAGTCTCGAAACTCTAGGAAGATCGGAAGCTGAAATTGGTAGAGATCTTATAGTTCACCTTGTTGTTGAAGCACTTGATGAAGAGATGCAAAAGAAATAACAGAATTATATAGAGAATAGTACTGAGCCTCCGACTGTTCGGGCTGTCAAAGCATTTCTGCAAAAACAGAAAACTAACCTAGAATCAATCGAAGGTAGGCATAAAAGATCTGAAGGTAAGGGTGCTTCATCGAAACCCAATGCTCCCAAAATAACCAGAGAAAAGGGTGACTTAGGTATAGTACACTCTCTTCAAAGTACTGTAAAGGGGTCTTCGGATAAAAAGTGTGTTTTGTGTCAAGATGACCACTTTATCGCTAAATGCGAACAGTTTACCAATAAATCCGTTCAGGAGCGTTCTGATTTCGCAAAATCAAAGCGTTTGTGCTTTAATTGCTTGTCAAGGACACATGGAAAACTAAATTGTAAGTCGAAGTATAGTTGTTTCACGTGTAAGGGTAGGCATCACACGATGCTTCATAGGGAAAATAATAGTCAAAAGTCTGTAAGCGATTCTAGTCAGAATACTTTTGAAACCAGTACAGAGTCTAATATCCGGATTAATCCACCTATAACTTCTCATTGCTCTAACATTGTGCAAACTGCACCCATGGTATCCCACACTATACAGGATAGCGCAAATAATACTGGTGTGCTGCTCGCAACTGCGCAGGATGGTGTTATTGGACCAAAAGGGACTCAGTTAATAGTTAGAGCTCTTATTGACCAGTGTTCACAGGTCTCCTTAGTTTCCCAGAATCTTTGTAGTCAACTCTCCTTAACACAAGAAACCACCCATGTTTGCATTCAAGGTGTTCGTGACAAGCCAGCTGCAGTGGGGAACAGAATAGCGAAATTCAAGTTCACTCCCTATTTCAATACTCAATTTAACATTGCGGTTGAAGCTTTCGTATTAAATAAACTTTCTTCATATCAACCTCCAGTTATGAAAGTTATACAAGGGTACGAGCATCTCAAAGGGCTACAATTAGCTGACCCGTCATATCACAATCAGTCTCGTATAGATTTACTGTTGGGAGCTAGTATCTATTCAGAGATAATAGACAGTAGTGTCATTAGAGGCTCTTCACTGGAACCTATAGCCCTTAGTAGTAAGATTGGATGGTTATTAATTGGACAGGTAGCATCCAGTTTCTCGGTTAGTACCAACTCAACTATCATTTCACATCCAGTAGTTTTACATTGTACATACGATTCTAACCAAGAACTCCTCCATTTGGTACAAGAATTTTGCCGGACGGAGGAAGTCGAGAATAAAAATTCTTGTTCGCCAGAAGAGCAGGAATGTGAAAGACTCTTTGCCAGTACGACAACTAGAAGCGAGTCAGGTCCCTATCAAGTAAGTCTACCTTGGAATGATGTCAAACTTAGAGATAATACTCGATTAGGACAGTCGTACATTCAAGCGCGTAGTACTTTAAGACGCCTTGAGAAGAGTTTTGCAAGAGATATTGGATTGAAAGACGAATATGCTAGGTTCATGAGAGAGTACATAGACTTAGGCCATATGACGCTTATAGAAGGCGAGTAGCCTTCGGTGAATTCAAATTGCTTCTTTTTACCTCATCATGGCGTATGGAAAGAATCTAGCAACACCACTAAGCTTAGAATAGTCTTTAATGGATCTAGTAAATTACCTTCAGGGTTGTCTTTGAATGATCTGTTATATAGTGGAAGCAACCTTCTAAAGCATCCGGTAGTCCTCCTCTTCCTATGGAGAAGGTACAAAGTAGCAGTTCAGCGGATATTGAAAAGATGTTTCGTCAGATAGAGGTACACGAACGCGATAGTAAATTTACAGTAATCATTTGGCGCTTTAATCCAAGAGATAAGATTTGCATGTATTGGCTGAATACTGTCACCTATGGACAGCATGCTCTGCTTTTCTCGCGATTCGTACTGTACTGTGATTAGCAGCCGATCACGCGAAAGAATAACCGATCGCTGTCGAAGCTGCACGTGATGAAATGTATTCTGATAATGTATTGTTCGGTGCACATCATCGCCAGGAAGCAGCAGATAAAGTACAAGATTTGATTCAGTTATTTAGAAAGGGTCGAATGAATCTTAGACAATGGTCGTCAAATGAAAAAGAGGTTCTTTCGAATCTACCCAAGAATATGTTAGTTACTGATACTGTATCCCTATTTGCACCGGATTCTTATGTGTCAATATTAGGAGTAAATTGGTGTCCACATTCAGATAAATTTAGTTTTAGTGTTGAGAAATTTTCAATAGTTAAACCTTTTACGAAGAGAAACATCCTATCTCGAATTGCGCGAATCTTTGATCCACTTGGCTGGTTAGCGCCTGTGATCATTCAAGCCAGAACTCTATGGCAGTCCTTATGGTTGTTGAAGTGTGATTGGGATAAGGAAGTTCTCCAGGATGTTTCTGATAAGTGGCTGAATTGGTTAACAGAGCTCACATGTCAGTCGCATCGAGATAACACGTTGGTCAGGATTTTCTCCAGAAGCAACCTGCGTCGAAATTCATGGCTTTGCAGATACTTCCAAAATACCCTACGGAGCTGTAGTATATCTTAGAATTGTCCACTCTAAGGGAGTATAAGTTTCACTTCAAGTTGCAAGAGCAAAGTTAGCTCCTCTTAAGACATTAAGTATACCTCGTTTGGAGCTTTGCGCTGCGTTAATATTATCGCGTTTAGTCAAACAGGTGTTAGATTCGACGAAAGAAAGATCAACGGGAGTTCATTTATGGACTGACTCAGACGACGTATTGTATTGGCTTAGAGGACATCCATCTAAATGAGATGTATTCGTGGCGAATAGATGCGCAGAGATCCATACCTCTCATCCTTATGCATTTTGGCATCACGTGAGATCAGGCGATAACCCTGCACATGTAATCTCTAGAGGTATACCTTCTAAGTTAGAAGCGCATGAACTGTGGTGGAACGAACCGAAGTTCCTATCAGATCATGCAAACCATTGGTCAAGAGCTCACGATGAGCTGAATTTTAGTGTAAATAGCATAGTCTTAGATGATAGTTGTAAGCAAAATGTGATGGTCACGAATCGGGCAAGAAATTCCGATCCTGCGAAAGAGATTTGGTATTTGATTTATATATTTTCTAGCTTAACACGATTGATCAGGAGCACAGCCTATATTCTTCGCTTCATTTCACGAATCAGTCGTAAGCAAGCAGCTAACGCTGAACGCAAATATCAAGTTCTAAGTTTGCCCTTTTTGAACACTGCGTCTACCTGTAAGAGTATAGATCTTAGTCCTGACGAGTTAGATAACGCAAGGAAATTCTAGTGCCATTTAATCCTACTTCAATATTTTAGTGGTGTAATTGTATTCGGATTAGGGCACTAATTTCGTCGGAGCAGATTCACAACTTCGTCATGTACTCACTGAATCTTCTGAGTTTCATAAAGATGTTTCTCATTGTCTGGCCGATGAAGGAACTACACGGTGCGCAGGAAGCAACGATAGGTTGCATGAAAATGTCGACAAAAACGGCAAGCATGGTTGTATTTGATGATGATTATAGGTAAAAAACTCGTTCGATTTGAAATCCTAGCTGCTCCTATTTCAAAGATATTCACATTTTACATATTTCTGATAGCATCAATTTTTGCGATATAGAATAGGCGTGTTTTTTAATCTTTGGAACATATTTATACAATATATATTTGATATTTGATATTTTATACGTCAATTTACATATATTTATACAGAAATATGTAAATAAATAAATATATATATATATACCTGGGGAGAAAGGGGAAGCTTTATCTGATGATTCGCCCGAAAATAAATATTTTCTTACTTTACAATCCACAGTGACTTATTTTCTTTATTGCGTCGAATGATGAACATGAGTACCCAACAGCGTTGGGGATCGAGGATTTCACAACTGCACCACTTAGACAACTTCAGAGTGTACAATATAAAAGTATATATCTATATATATGAAAGTATACGGAAAGGTTAGGTCATGGAGTTGGTGATCCTCAAATTGAATTTCATATATATAGTTATATACTTTTATATTGTACACTCTGAAGTTGTCTAAGTGGTGCAGTTGTAAAATCCTCGATCCCCAACGCTGGTACCCAATCAAACGGAGTAGTACGCAGGACTACCGCTACGTGGCGTAGTCCCTGGTGCGCATACAGAGCAGCATATACTAGCTTCTTTCCCACTATAAAAAAAACTGTCCGTAGGATATAAGTATACCTGCCCAACGATTCGCTTGTATTAATTTGCGACCAAGTTGTTTGTCACTCGATTACTGGTTTCCGGATTCTTATCTACTGATTATTGTTGAAAGAGCTTTCATCAGATTAATTTGTATTTTTTTTGCAAATTGCATAGAGTATTGATATAAGTATCGTCGATAATTTCTGAATTTTTTAAAGTAAATAGTGCTTATTTGTATAGCGATCAGAACATTTTTCTATCGATAAATAATGCCCGTTATTCATCCGAAAAATAAATGCGATCACGAAGAAAATCGGACAAAAGTATGCGCTCCATGCGGGAAGAAAATAATTTTAAAAAATAAACCTTCTCAAAATTTTTTATTAACTAAAGAACCTATTAAAGTGATAAAAGAGCATATTAATAATCAGTTCGATACTTGTAATAGAAAATTTCCGAAAAGTATATGTAGTACTTGTCGACTAACAATGAATGAATATGAAAAAAAGACTTTCAAAAGACCTTGTCCAACTATGCCCAATTACGAGGATCTTAATTTGGCAAAAGAAACAAGAATGAATATTTGTAACTGTTACATTTGCCTAACAGCGCGACTTACAAGCCATTCAAAATCAAAGAAAGGTAAAGGTCATGTTCGTAAATTTTCCACCAAAATTGATTTAAATAATGGCCTTGATGGTACTGTGCGTCAAAATGTTTCACTTTCTGAAAGTGAAGCAAATGTAACTCAACCTAGAACTTCAATTGAAATTTGTAGCAGCTGTTTCCAGGTAATAGGCAAAGGCATTCCACACTCTTCCATGGCTTCTTCTTCGGCTAGCACACGTGATAACGTACTTAATATAGTAAAAAAGTTACCTGAGAAACAGCAGAACCAAATAGTGCCTACGGTTTTAAAAAGAAAAATTTTGAACAGTGACGAAAAAGCCAACGGTGAACTTCTTTTGAAAACGTAGAAATCTAAACTTCGCATAACTGTAAATAAAAAAAAAGAGAAGCAAATAAGCTTTTCTGCTCAAAGTTTAGATAACTTTCAAGCTTCAACTGCATCCTCTTCAAATTATATGAAAAAATTAGTAAACTTTATTCGTAGTTCTGCTGGGAGAAATTCCGTTCCAACGAATTACAACCAACATATGTATGACAAATCTAAGATGATGGAAGATATTTATAAAGAAGGTTTCCACGAGTTCGAAACGACCAAAGGAGAAATTAAAAAAAGACCAGTCGTGTATGCTAATGCTACAGAACTTCTTGACTTTATTTTTTATAAACGAAAAATTCAACATATACAAGAAACAAAAATTAAATTAATGGCAGATGGAGGCCAAGGTTCCTGCAAAATTTCTCTTTCCATTTTAACCCAAGAAGATAAGCTAAAAGAAAATGAATCAGGTGAATGTAAAAGTAAAAACGTTTCATATTACTCCTCTGGCGGAAGTGTTGCAAACGAACGTAAGCAGACTAGTGTCTATAAATTAATTTTATGAAAATTTCAAAACCTTAGTTGAATTAACTAGACTGAATGAGATACCTTTCAAATTCATTTCAGACTTAAACCTTGTTCTACTTGCTAATGGATAGCAATCAGCATCAGCTACTTACCCTTGTCCTTACTGTTTTGTGACAAAAACTGAATTGGAAAGTTATGATAAAGTGATTGACAATAATGGAAAGAATAATGAAGAAAATCTTAATTTGAAGACATACAAGCAGTTCAAAGAGCATTATTTGCAATTTGCAAGTATCGGAAGCGACAAAAAAAAAGCTAAAGAATGTCATAGCACAGTGCATCATCCTCTTTTTGTTGAAGAAGATAACAATGAAGATGATGACATATACGTACTTCAAAAGTGCATTCCTCCTGAACTGCATCTATTGCAAGGGTTTGTCAACCATCTCTTTTGGGATGGTATAGTTAAAATTAAAGGTATTGGAAAGGAAAAAGCTTTGTTGTAGCCAAATAAATTAGGTATAAGTCATAAAAGCTATCAAGGAGATCTTTTTGAAGGCAACAATTGCCGAAAATTCCTTAAAGAAGCGGATAAATTACAGGATCCTGAAATTTATGAGCATGTAGGGCCGTTTCGATTGCAGCCTTATATTGTAGCATTTAAAGTGATGAACAAAATTGTTAACACTTGCTTTAATGCAAAAAAAGCGGATCTCACTGATCTTGACAAAAATCTAAGCGAACTCCGTGAAGCTTTAAAAAGTGCTAAGATTTCTCAAACACTCAAACTCCATACTATTCTAGAACATTTAAAACAAGCCATTATATTCTTGAATAACGATGGTTTGGGATTATGGTCTGAACAGGCTGGGGAGTCTATCCATAAGGAGTTCAAGAAATTCTGGGAAAGATTTAAAATAAATATGATCTCAGAACCAAATTATTTGACACGGTTAAAGAAAGCGGTAGTAAAATTTTCATCACAGCATATTTAAATCTGTTAACTAAGTATATAATAAAAATAATCATAAAATTTTTTTTAAAAAATGCGAGAAGGCTGCTCCCTGCCCCTTGTACATATACATTTTTTTATTTATTTATATATTTACGTATTTTATATTGCATAAATATGTTCCAAAGATTAAAAAACATGCCTATTCTATATCGCAGAAATTGATGCAATCAGAAATATGTAAAATGTGAATATCTTCGAAATAGGAGCAGCTAGGATTTCAAATCGAACGAGTTTTTCACCTATAATCATCACCAAATACAACCATGCTTGCCGTTATTGTCGACATTTTTATGTAACCTATTGTTGCTTCCTGCGCACCGTGCCTAACTTTGGTGGGTTGGGTTGTGGGAAGCTGCGGTGAAATCTATGAAATTTCACGCACGTAGAGTAATCGGCGATCAGATTCTAACAGTATCAGAATTGTCGACTCTGCTGTGCAAAATCGAAGCATGTCTGAATTCGAAACCCTTGCTTGCGCAATCAGACGACCCTTCAGATCTGAATATTCTGACACCAGCTCACTTTCTAATTCACAGAGCATCTTTTATAGTTCCTGAACCCAATAAACTGGAAGTCAAAATAACAGTCGGTAAGCGTTAGCAGCTAATTACTCAGATGAGTCAACGATTTTGGTCGCGATGGAACAGTGATTATTTAACGGCCCTGTTAACGCGTTACAAGTGTCTGTACCCACAGCGATCAGTAGTCGTACGTGATCTTGTACTCTTGCGAAACGAATTAACTCCACCAAGCAAGTGGGTATTAGGTAGAGTAGTTGAAGTCCATCCGGGCTACGATAAGATTGTACACGTAGCTAGTGTTAGAACCGCGACAGGACTGTATAAACGACCGATTGTAAAGGTAGTTTTGTGACCTAATGAAGAGTTATCTGAGGAGGAGTAAAATAAGTTAACGAATTCAATTTTGTAACCTTCTGTTCAGATTTGTTATTGTAATAATTCGATGAAGGCTCAATGAAGGTGGGCGGGATGTTCCGTATTTGCTGCGTAAAAGTGTCACGTATGACAGTGTGTAATACTGAGAGAGTGTCCTACGACGTCAAATGTTAGCCAATTAATCATTAGTGTGTATAAGTGCGGCCGATAGTCTCGCGGCATACGCTTGATATATTTTGGGCTCTCTCCGTTCCGGACCGCTGAATGAGTCGGACGCTCACCTTCAAGCCAAGTACAAGCCTTTCCGGATGTCCACCGGAGTGTATTCTTTCTACACGAAATAAACCTTAGCAAAGTACAGTAATATCGTGCCCTATTTATTTGAACCTGCCTTTATTCTACCGTGCAGTATCTACTTCACTCAAAATCAAGTGCACGCGTAGAAATTGCGGCGCAACGCAACACAACCATAGCCGGACGGGTGGCGGTCTGCATGTTATTAAAGTCTTGAAAGGGTGGAACATCAAGTTTACTGGTGAAGATCGAGAAGGACCAGAGGAATTCTTAGCTCGAATTCAAGATTCCCGGAGAGGCAGGTTTCACGGATCAAGAGATCTTAGTAGATTTGCCATGTGTTTTGGATAAGCAGGCCAGCCGGTGGTATCGCACAGTAGCCGATGAAATTCAGACTTGAAGCCAGTTTAAGAGGCATTTCAGGCACCAATTCATTGGGGACCACGCAGACAGCCAAGGAACCGAGAATAGAAGCTCAGGTTCAGCTGAAAGAGCCGGTTTTAGCGGAGACAGCGGCTATACAGCTGCAGGGCTACAGTGCCCCCAGGCCGGTGGAAGGAGTAGGAGGGAATACCAGCGCATCAATTTCCCGAGATAGGCAACCGGGTGACAGAAGCATGGGGAATCGTGGAAGATTAGGGCAGAACCAGAGCAGAAGAGAGTACTCTGGAGCCTGCTTCAAGTGCTCGGAAGCAGGGCACCGAGCAGCAGAATGCCCAGAGGCGCCGTGCTTCTGTTGCGGCCAACCAGGACACAGGCTAATTAACTGCCCAGAGAAGTCGCAGTTAACCTCACAGTGTCAAGTGTGCGGTTCGTCGGAGGTTACGTTCAGAACGTGCTCCACATGTGCGCCTCTTCGTGAGAAGTGGGGAAACGGTCAAGCTGGGGGGTTGTAAAGTCCCACACCCCTCATGCTGAGTCTCTAGGGACAACATCGGTAATCAAGCAAGTACCCCAAGATGTACCTGGCCGGAAGAGTGGAGGAGCAGTAAGCTCAGGGAGGATGGAGGGTGAAACCCCTCAGAAGAAGAGGAAGGAAGTGCCTTGGGTCAAGCCGGAAGAGTTGAAGCCTTTTCTAGCGCCAAAGCCAAATAAGGAAGTCCAATGTCCTTGGGTCAAGCCGTCAGAGCCAACACCTTTGACAGCGCCAAATGCCACAAAGTTCGAGGAAGGTAATGCTAGAGAGAGCATTAAGCCTGAGTGGGTCAAGCCGGAGGAAATAAAATCTTCTCCAGCACCAAATACAGGAGCGATAAAGAGAGTGAGAGGAGCATGGCAAGCAGAATCACATTAGAGCGAGTCGGCGATGAGTAACCCGTGTACAAGCCCAATCAGATCTAGCTCATGTCCAGTGGAAGAAGCATGGCCAGCAGAATCGCAGTGGAGCAAATCGGCGATGAGGAACCCGTCGAAAAGCCCACTCAACCCTAGCTCGCGTTTAGTGGAAGGATCTTCAAAAATTGAAATCATGAGGATGCTCGAGGAGTTCCGAAGTACCTCATGTATAGCCGGTGAGTCGGACCAGTCAGTATCATGGCGACAACCGATGGGAGGACCATCGGAAATAGTGAAGGAGGAGTCTCTGAAGGAATCGAAGCGATCACCTTGGGTCAAGCCGGAAGAGCCGCAACCATTCCCTGTGCCAAGACAGAAGAAGCTTCAGATTGAGGAAGGATTTATCCCTAATGCCACCTACAAGAAAATACAGGATCATACCTTTTACCTTGGAAGTGAGCAATCAATGAGTGCACCACTGACGGATCAGAAGGGAGGACCTTCAAGTGTGAATTACAAGTACCCACGGGACAAGCCAGGCTCAGCAAAGCCAACAGCACCGGGGGAAGTAATAGAGGAAGATGATTATCAATTGCCAAAGAAAACCCCAGCAGCAGACACCAAAGATAGCGATAGCAGGGCCATCGATCCAGTCATAACTGCGGAAGTTGTTCCGACAGCCAGTGGAAGGGCCGGAAGTGACAAGGTTAACTTGACAAATTCGATTTTAGGGGGAGAGAGGATTGTGCCAAGCCCAATAGATAATGATCACGAAACGGATGAAGAAATCGCCGGTATGACGGTAGAAAATCGGAATTTCCTAACAGTGATCCTTGAAGGACAGTCGTACAAAACGCTTTTTGATCCAGGAGCTATGGTGTCGCTGGCAGGACCGAAAATTACGAGTAAGTTCCGAGACCGATTGGAACCAACACAACTAGCAGTACGAGGAGCAGTCGGCGGTGTAACGCCTGTAGCAGGATTGTTGAAGGTTAGCCTGAAAGTGGATGGGCACGTGGAAATACTACCAATTCGTGCTTTAACTAATCTAGAGTATGATCTGCTACTAGGGGTAGATTTCTGCCGGTTATTCCAATGTGATGTCAAGTTTGGAGAAGAGTTGTAGAGAGTGAGAGGCGGCCAATGGAGGCACTTTACCAGTCGAGAGGGAGACACGGAAGCGACCATATACGCCGAATGCGCAAGAATCTGTGAACTCAACGATGAGCAAAGAAAACGAGTGAGGAAGCTTGTAGAGAAGTTACTACCCGAGCAAACGGATGAACATCCATTAACTAACTGCACGGAGCACGCGATAGATGTGCAAGGCGCCGCTCCGATCAAGCACAAGTTACGCCGGATGTCGCCGAGGATGTTGGAAGTAGCACAAGAAGAGGTTCGAAGTATGTACAGTAGAGGCATTATAGAGAGACCGGCCAGTGAGTGAAGCAGCGCTTATGTTCTAGTCAAAAAGTCGGATGGAAAATATCGTTTCTGTATAGACTACAGAGACCTAAACAGAGTCACCAAGAGGGATGCATACACCATCCCGAATATGGACTCAATCCTTGACAAACTGAGGCGGGCTAAATACATCACGACAATTGACCTGAAATGGTCCTATCACCAAGTGCCGGTAGAGTTGACGAGTAGGAAGTATACAACCTTTGCAGTACCAGGATCAGGTTTATGGCAATTCAAAAGAATGCCATTCGGGCTCACGATCGCCCCGATGACATTCCAAAGGTTGATAGATAACCTTTTTGGCCCAGAAATTGAACCATATATCTTCGGATATCTAAATGATATTATCATTGTCACGGAAGAATTTGAGGAACATCTACACTGGTTGGAGGTAGTATTAAGGAGGTTGAGACGCGAATCTGGCCCTAAACAAGGACAAGTGCGAGTTCTGTTGCTCCAGAGTAACCTACCAATGGTTTTACCATGGACAGCGAAGGTTTGCGGCCAGACCCGGAGAAACTAGCGCCGGTAGTGAACTACCCAGTACCTCAAACAGTCAAGCAACTGAGGCGGTTCTTGGTTATGGTCGGGTGGTACTCACAATTTATTGAGAAGGATTCAGAGTGGAAAGTTCCTCTGATAAAATTACTGAGAAAGGATATGCCATGGAAGTGGGGAGATGAGCAACAAGAGGCCTTCGAAAAGCTCAAGAAAGCACTAACGGAAGTCCTAGTACTCGCCAGGCCGGATTTTTCGAGACCATTCTCAATACAGTGCGATGCCAGTGACTATGCGATAGGGGCAGTGCTCACCCAAGAAACCGAAGATGGAGAGCATCCTATAGTATATGTCAGCCGAGTACTCAGGCCGGCAGAGAAGAACTACACTACCACCGAAAAGGAGTGTTTAGCTTTGGTGTGGGAGGTGAAGAAGCTAAGGCCGTATATAGAAGGATAAAAATTTACAGCGGTAACGGATCATAGCGCTCTCAAATGGCTAAAGACTGCCAAAGAACCGACAGGCCGGATAGCTAGGTGGCTCTTTGAGCTGCAACAGCTAGATTTCACGATCGTGCACAAGAAAGGAGCACTGCATCATGTACCGGATTCACTGTCACAGATGTTTGAGTCGGAGGAGGAGGGTGCATCAGCATTTGCCGAGGTCCAGCATCCAGCATATCTGCGAGTAATGAAGGGAGTGATCGAAACGCCGCATAAATTTCCAGGATGTAAGGTGGAGAACGGCATGCTTTACAGATACCGCAAAGATGCCTTGCTAGACCCGATTCTAACGCCGGAAGAGGGATGGAGATTGGTAGTGCTGGAAGAGTACCGGGATAGAGTGTTACGGGATGCTCATTGCGTAGTATTAGCCGGACATTTGGGACGAGAGAAGACTTACGACAGAGTGACTCGCGAGTATTACTGGAAAGGAGTGTGGAATGACGTACATCAGTTTGTGGCTCAGTGTCTTCAATGCAACAAATACAAAGTCTCTCAATTAGGGCAACAAGGCCTAATGGGAGATAGGATAGTCGAGATGCCGTGGGCGATTGAGGCCGTAGATTTAATGAAGTTTCCGAAAAGCAAGAGTAGACATAAGTACCTTGCAGTATTTCAGGATCTATTTACCAAGTGGGTAGAAACCAAAGCGGATGCAAAATCGGTAGCGCGGGCGTTAGAAGAATTAATCTTGTTCAGGTGGGAAACGCCTAACTACGTGCTCACCGACAATGGCCGGGAATTTGATACCAAGACCCTGAAATCAATGTTGGAGGAATACGGAATCAAGCATGTAACCACGCCGCCCTACCATCCTCAGGCGAGTCCGGTTGAGAGGAGCAACCGGACATTGAAGACAATGATTGCCATGGTCATTGAGTCTGATCAAAGAGAATGGGATCAGAACCTTCATAAATTGAGACATGCCATAAACACAGCGTCACAGTCCTCAACGAAAGTATCGCCAGCCTTTCTTAATTATGGCAGGCATCCGCGGCCAGTGAGAAGCCTACGAAGAGAGGTAGAAGATAGTAAGTTAATTGAGCGAATTAAGCCGGAGGAGTGGATAGAAAGAGTGAAAAAAGTTCGACGCTCTGAGAGATCTAGTGGCCAGACACCTCGATCAGGCAAGAGTAAAACAGGAAAGACAGTTTGAAGGTCATTTTGAGGTTTTAGAAGTAAGATCGTCCACCGTATATATTCTAGGCCAGGGTAGGGGAGTTAGCCGCCGGATAACAAAATCCCACGTATCGGAGCTGAAGGGATTCTTTCAACCTCGGGGAACTCGCTATGTCACCTGGGAATTCCATGGTTTCACCCCCAGACACCGTTATTTAGAATTTTTTTAGGCAGGTACGTGTGTGATCTCATACCCATCCTACGGGGTGTTTTGAAGAAATATTAGCCGGATACTAACCCGTGTTGTCTGTGTTGTCCTAATGAGCAAGGTCGGAATGCCGTGCTAATATGAATTGTCATGTTTCTTCTGCCAAATTAGGTGCTGAGAATGCCAAGGTTTCGAGGACGTTGCCCGTCCTGGTCGGAGAGGTGCCACTCCCCATTCCTTGGCTTCTTGCCTACGAGCAGGAAGGAGTTGCATGGTTTCATCCCGGATGAGCTTAACTTGCACTTTTCGGGTGTGTGAGTCTCACCCAATGAGGATATTCAGGATTTGATGGTCATTATTTTTTCTGCGTCTAAAGATGGAATTTCATTAAGCGAATTAATTTTGCTGATATAGTTCTTGCCATTTTCCATTTTTCATCATAGACGAAGGGTGTGGACGACATACCGCCAAGTATAGAAATTAAGTCTCTGCCAGTGTTGGGGAATTATATAGTTCGTTTATTCAACTCTTCCCTTGATCAGGGAGTCATTCTGAGTGCTTAGAAGAGAACACAGTCGGTTGCCTTAAAAAAAATTGCAGCACCATATTCAACCTAGGATTTTCGTCCTATTACCCTACTGTGCTTTATCTCTAAAGTACTCGACAAGATTGCACTCTCTCAAATCACGAAGTATCTCGCTAAAACTTTAAGCGTGAGTACATGATTCAAGCGTTTAATAGCTTTTTCAAACTCACAGATTTCGAATAACCCGTGTGCGCAAGAATTATCAGAAATCGAGGATGTTCGTGTGCGCACGGGTTGCGAGTTGTACTTCGACTGTCGCAGGCAGACGGATAAGGGTTTTTCTAGATCTAGATTCCAGCAGCCGTGTGCGCACGACTGACTAATTCTGGTCACTAGACTGGAATCAGGAGTATTCGCCTAACATAAGCATTTACCGTGTCCGCACGATCAATGCTAATGCTTAGCTGTAGCTTCACTCGTCCGGCTCGGTGGCTGGACCGAGCGAAACTGATTTTCGGCAACGAGTGTTCCGTCGTAACAGGAAGCTTCGTCCGTATGTGTGTATGTGTGAGTGGATGTCGCGCGCGACAGCCGGCAACACCGCCCGAGCCAGCTTCAGCGTTACCGCGCTTGGAAGGGCCCGCCACCGCGAGGGCGCAACGGCAGCACAGGCGAGTGCTGGTTCCGGCGAGCGTTCGTGTCGGCGCCAGTTCTCGGCAGTCCGTCACGAAGTCAACACGCGTTCTCTTAGGCTCCGCGTTTTTTCCTCCCTGCACAAAGACGCACGACCAACGTACTGCGCACAGTGAAAGGGAAGGTATTAATTAGTATCCCGAGTCAGATAGAAAGACGCACGACCAACGTACTGCGCAAATAGAACGACCACGAGGAATTATTACTTCCCTCTCGCGCAGCCATCTTTGTTCGCGCGGCGTGACCACGAGGAATCCGGCGTGCGGAAAACGTTCGTACAGCCTCAACGGCTTAGAACGTTTTCATCAACGCATGAGCCTCTACGGCTTATTGTGTTTTGCGTGCGTGCGTGCGGCAAACGTTTCTACAGCCGCAACAGCTTAGAACGTTTTCATCAACGCATGAGCCTCTACGGCTTATTGTGATTTGCGTGCGTGCGTGCGGCAAACGTTTCTACGGCCTCAACGGCTCAGAACGTTTTTAAATACACATGAGCCTCAACGGCTTATTGTGTTCTACGTGCGTCCGTGCGATTATTACGTAGCCACTACGGCTTATTGTTTAACACGTAAAATTCTCTAAAAACATAAAATCTCTTTCTTCAATTCAATGTAAAATTCTCTAAATTTCATAGATTCTCTTTTTCTGCAATTCACTGTACATTTCCAAATTTCATAAATAAATCTGGGTTTTTTATGCCGAAAGGCTTTTTCCCAACCAAGAAATTGGTGTGTTTTCTTTCATAGCAATAAACAAAAAACTAACATTATCAAAAAAGTAAAAAATATAAATTCAACGCGGTAAATTCGTGTTTTTAAAAAATCAAATTTAATATAGAAATAAAACTAATCACGCATACCCAAGATGGTATGGTGATAGATCTTCCACGACGAAACAACGAGAGTATCGAATTTAAAGGCCGAGTGAGTATACATCAGTATATCTATAGCGTGCGCGCTACTGTATTACTCTATTGTATATCGATATTGTAATCGGCCTCTCCCTTTTGTATGGATCTTCGTTAGTATAGTGTGCTGGAGCGACGCGTGGGAATAGCCGTATTCGCGTACATCTATATCGTTATCAGATTCACTTTTGTTCCGATCTTCTTCGTTGTAGTCCACTGGTGGGGAAGAGTAATCGGATTCTTATTTGTACGGATATTCGCTTTCACGATCCGCGTTTCGTATACAATTGATTTAATGAAACTTATTTTTACTTTCTTAATTTTATTTATTTACTTATTATTGTTTTACCATCTATTTTGCAATGTATGCAGATGTATCGTTCCAATACATTTACACTTTGGTTTAAGTACACACATTCACACCGATTAAATGTTCTTTTTTTTTGTAACTAAACTCTCGTTGACAGATTAAGACACGAAAACTCAAACATAAATCAATAAAAGTTCTTATCTTTGTAATTCGTTTTCTATTTGATTATTATTGCTGCTAATAATATATATAATTTATTATTGTTTATTCAAGAAATTGTATTATTTTTTATCGTTTTTTAATTCTTTTAAATGTTCGCAATTCTCAAGAAAACATTGATCCTTTGAGCCGGATAACCTTGTCAAGAAAGTCTCTTCTCAAAGTGATTTGGAAGAATTATAGTGAAATAACACAAATTTCAACGGATTTCATCGTTGGAAATTTCAAATCGATTTTGGAACTATCGGTAGTACGAGAAAACGTTGCTGTATGTTCATGACAGGTCTTTTACAATCAACCACAATGAGTGCCAACTTTCAAACGCTCATCGACAATCAATACGAGCAAAATTTATATATCTTACGTTCGTACGTTAATTTTGAAAAGTCGAAGAATTTCACAAAAGGTCAAATTGAGTCGTGGTTAAGGTTGTATAGGCTATACCATCAAATCCAAAAGTTAGTGAAATTTAAAAATTAAGCTTTTATGATTTGAAAGTATATTTTTATACAGAGCTATACTAGTATTGAAGATCGAAATCGGTTAAAATTGATTTAAATGTGTTTTAAAGTATTTTCTAACTATATGAAGATTCATTTTACACACTTTTGACTGCAAATTTGCCCTTTTGTACTATGTTAATTCTGAATTGTTTTATATATAGCTAATGACATACATTTTTTATCGTTGATACATGTTTAAAGTATAATTAGTTATTGTTATACAAAATTTCAAGTACTTGACATTATTTTTTCCTTAGTTTTTTCACGATTGTATGTGAATTTTGGTATTAAATTGATAGATATAGGTATAACTCGCATGTTAAATTGAAATTTATACTTATTAATAACTTTTAAACGAGCTAATCAATCCTTCTAAAATTTTGTGGGTGATCTTGTATTATTAAAATCTACTTATTTACAAATTTTCAATTGTGTGTCATCATTTCGACTATATAGCCT
>UELU01138026.1:4949-19587 GCA_900490025.1 Megastigmus dorsalis | reverse complement strand
CTAGTACACTTATATATTTAACCTATACTTAATAGAATCGCATTTTGTATTATAATATTATATATATATATATCGCATAAGCGCTTCACAAATTAATCGCAATTAAATTTAAACGCTTAAAAAAATTTTCCCCGACTGGGATTTGAACCGGCGCCCTTGGGGTACCACGCATGTACCTTAACCACTCCGCTATCGCAAGCGTTTAAAATTTTGGGTTTGTCCATCAATGTATAATAATTTAAATATTAAAATATTCGAGATTTTTCATTTATGAAAAAGAAAAATTCTAAGATTTCTTATAGATATTGATATAAAGTAGAAATTTTTATTTTATTATCTATTACAGATTTAACTATACGGAATATATATTGATCTGTGACGCGTAATTATTCTGGGTTAGAATAATTTGCGTCCTCGTGAGCAACGATAGCGCGAGCGCGACTAATTAGTCTTTTTGCGCGCGCGAGGGAGGGAAGCACCTTCCGGTGGTGCTCCCCTTACCTAACTATGGGAGCGAGCGAGAGAGAGATATGGCGCCAGCCCCGAAAAAGCTCGGAAGAGAGACCGCAGCTACGAACGGCAACGGACGTATGCCGATCGATCGATTGAAAAGGATTTAGTGGACGATAATCGCGAGAACGGTTTTTGGTGGTGTGTGAGCTCGGTACGAGGGCAACCTTCGGTTTGTGGTGGAGTGTGTGCTGTGTTTCCCCGAAGTCCGTCAACTGCGAGGCACGGAGGGACGAGCGACTTCCCTCCGTTTTCCCAGATTAGTTGCGTGGTGAGTGGACCGGCCGGCCACTCACGAGAGGAAGAGCAGGAGCAAGGAGTTTCGCCCAGGAACACTCCTTGCACCGAGTAAGTAATATTATATTACAAGTGCGGCAAACGGTAGGATTTGTGCGAGCGTTCGGATATGCATTTCGAACACTTATTGAATTCTCTTTCTCTCTCGCTCTTTCTCTCTCATACTCGTACGGTTGCGAGAGCGGTTGCTGTGCGCCGGCACAGCACTGCGTGAACTTGGTAGGTCGCGCGATTAAACACACGCCGGTGTGTTTACGTCGGAGACTCAGCTAGTCTCCGAGTATAGCCAAGCTATATACGCGCTAGGCTGAATATAATATTCATCGGAATATTATATTCAGCGGCTCAAATATTCGAACGTTCGACACGTTCGACGTTACGGACTGCTCGTAGCCGAATTCGAATTGAAGTGTGCGCGTTCGACGGTAACGGCCGGCGCGCACGCGCTAACACTTCGCGTATTTTTGTATTTTTATCTCATTTTTTTGGTAGACGAATAAACGTCATTATTATAGTTTATTCGTCTAGCACTTATTAAGAATTTCCCGTGTGCGAGCCCCGATTACCGCCACTCTCCGCGGGACTTGCAGCAATCGGCTGCAAGTCATAAGCTGAGCGGCCGAGCCCGGCAAAGAGAGCCGGCAGCGTGTGTGTAAGGTAATATACACACACGAGTACACTGAGAATACTCTAAGATACCTTCTATTTTCTCAGTCGCAAAAAAAAAATAATTGAAAAGAATACTTTGTTATGATTATTTGAATACTATAAGTATTAAGTCAATGCGGACAGAAGAGCATTCTTATAGAACTCTTTTTTTGAAAAGTGTGCTTATTGGGTTATTATTGCAACTTTGAGATTAATCTCATGATAAATCACAGGATCAATCATGGCATTAATTACGAGATTAGTTACTGGATTAATTATGGGATTAATCATAGGATTAATAATATGATTAATTACGTGCCGTTTTTTTCGATAGAAGTATGTGATTAATGCCGCAATTAATCCAGCATTTAATCCTATGAATTTTTTCAGAAGGGTTACAACTTGTAAAACAGACTTATGTTTCTTTCACTAGCTGCGCTTTTGAAAGGTTAGGTAATTAGTATATTAGCTGTGATTGATTTGTGCACAGCATATCTATTTTTTAATAGTTTACAATTATATTGTTAAGTCTTGAATATTATTCGAGGCTCATTAGTTATTCTCATATAATTTACGAGAAGTTATTATTGAATAAAATTCTTACCTTTTTCTTTATGGAAGATCTGCTTCTTGTCGTAAATCTCGTTCGGAAGGTGTAATTAATAATTTCACTTATACACGATAATAATTTAGTATAAAAGTTGGATTTATTTAATATTCACTCACTTAATACAAATAAGAATTTAAGTTAAGTATTAAATTTAATTAATTAGATATAATGTATTCTTTTACTATTTAAAATATATATTATAATCGTGATGATAATTATTTAATTGGGTTTCTTGTGGAGCACTATGCATCTCATCATGATCCCGAGTCAGTGAGTGACTTGATGTCCTCCTTTAATCGTTTTAAAAGGATCAAAAGTGTGTCGAAAAGTGACGTATTACTCTACTTTAATTGCTTACAAATGTTGTTGAAATTTAGTATCAAGCTTCGTGCTCGATTGGGCCGTATTACAAAACATTGTGAAGTGCTGCGTATGCATCTCACAATTATACACTTCTCGTTTGTCGATTGATACATTTAAATTTTATTTCTTTCGCATCGCATTCATTTCGCTTAAATTCTGATTTACAAATAATAATTTTTCATTGAACGATTGACCTTAATTAAAAGATACGTCGTAGGACGTAACAATATACAGACAAACAGGTATATAATGTAAAAATGTTTATTTAATTACGTAAATATACAGTTGAAAAGATCTTTTGAGAAGCTGAATTAGGAGGAGCAGCAGATTGTCAGATAAGTATAATTCTTTATTCTAAAAATTAATGACTTATAATAAAGGAATTGATACTTTGTGTGTTGTTTTTCTACAGTTTCTTCATTCAAATGATGGATTCTGGATTTAGGGTCAGCAGCGCAATCCCTTCAAACCATGGGTGAGATATGTAAAATATTTTTCAAGAACTTTTATAAAAAGAAAGTGACAGCAAGTGTATTGTATTAAAAAATAAGTGAAAAGGTGGATTAGTGCAACAAGTTGAATTTCAATTATGAAATCAGGGAAAGTGAATGTGTGTCATAATGTATTAATGTCAAATTTGAAATAGATGTGCAGTCATAGTTCATATAGCTTGAACTTGTGCACAAGAATTTTACTTTATAGTGTATATTGAGTTCAGCAATAATAAATGATAAATTAAGTATCGTCTACACGCAACTGCACATGTTTCAAGTTATAGAGTGATATTTATTTAATTAAAATGAATATTATGGTGACTATCGTGAGAGTTGTACGTTAAGTTTAAGTGATTCTCAAATTAATTTTTATACACTTTAATTTTTTGTAAAGTCAATTAAAAGTTGACTTTTTAGAAGCAACCATTTAAGATCTGGAAAAAATTTAAAACAGATATAGATATAAGGGTTGATATGGAGCCCAATTATTTTAGTACAACATTATGGAGCCTGTAAATATTTAACGCGTTTTACGTGTGTACTTTTATATTTATTAAACCCATGTTAGCGAAATATAATTTGTGATTTACATACATTTACAAAGTTCCAGACACAAAAATTTTGAGCTTATGGAGACTAAAAAGGTTCACTTTATTCGCACGTTGCACGTTTAAAGTATTTCTATTTTACATTTGACTTATGTGACGAGAAGTATAGGTGATAAGAAGGTGTGTGTGATCTTTTTTCAGCCAAGATAGAGCTACATCGTATGTGAAACTTGCTCGACTGGACTAAAAACAAGCTGTGAATATACTTTCAAATATTTAAAATCTTTTGAGTTGTATATAATATGTATTTTTTAATGGGTATACTTCCAAAATTAACTAATCTAATTGTCTTTTAGGTTATGAGAGTGACACATTTCCTATTAGTTTGAATAGGATATGTTTTTATTATGAAATAAAATTTAGAAAGAGTTTAGGTAAGTCTACTGAATTATTATATTGTACGTTACTGTTCTACTTTAAACTGATTTATTTGTTCTTAATATTTTCAGACTTCCTGTGTAACCTGCAGCTCGAACCACTTGGTCGATTTGAATATATAAGGTCTTAAATTGTAGGTTTATGATATCATTTTGAGCTAAAGCTATTTAGGTAAGCATAAAATAACATTAAAATATATCTAAGAATATGTGTCAAAATACCTACAATTAATTTTTTCTATTGCCAGGTTCATTAAATAATATTTCAAGGTGTAAGTAAATATTCTAAATAACTTCAGCTCAAAATTGTGTCAAAGAGCTACAGTTTAAGACTACATATATCAAAATCCATTAAGTGATTCAAGCTGCACGTTACGCAGCAGCCAAAAATGTTCAAAATATCATGTATCAGTTCTCATCGTCCGGAGGAGTCTTAGTGAGATAATTTTAAAAGAATGTGTTTATCACACATCCAAAATATAATTATATTTACTAAAGCTTAAGTACCCAGTTTGGGTGTTATCATCCGCATGGTAACACCTAAAGAGGCCATATTTGTGTAATATTTATTTGTGTATTATTAGTTTGATAGTAATATCAAAAAATTTTTTTGCTGAACCTATGTGAGAAAATCTCACATGAGTCGTACATGCTTGTCACGTGATTCCCACATGAAATGCTCATGTGAGTCTCATATGTTTCTCACATGAGTTTATTCAGCAGGGTTATGCTCACACTTTAACATATCAATATCACTTTCAGCATAAATTTATATTCGTGTAGATATGTATATGTTGTCACTTTATCACTACAGACTTTTTAAGCTAATTCTCTTATAGCCTGTTACTGTAGTACTTAAAGTACATAATCAAATGAAAATGAATTTTGGGCTCCCTAAACGTCTATACATCGAATATATATACAGAAAATAAGATTCGGATTCCATAACCCTCGATAGATCAATGGTGGGCTCCAAAATAATCTATATCTAGTGATGGGTTCCTTAATAATCTGTAATGATTATTATTTATTTTTATTTTTAAGGAGCCCGGGATCCTTAAACCAATTTAGGCTCCATAATACACTATTTGCTATGAAAATGGCTCCATAAACCCCCAATGATGTATGTATTAAAATGTATGAAAGTGCGTAATAGTATACGATAGTGTTCGAAAGTTACGAAAATGTTTCAGTACAAGTCCGGAAAAAAACTTATATAAACTTTCGCACACTTTTGCACACTTTCAAACAATTTCACATACTTTTATGTACACTTTAAATTTCCACTAGGGTTACTTTTGATAATAACTACTTTCTCTATTACTTTGATAATAGCATCTTACTTCTGATGGATGCCTTGTTTAGAAATATTAAATGATGAATTTAAAATACTAACCTATTTTATATTTTTTTCAAATAATTTACTTATTTGACGTGAAAGCTCTAATGCTATTAAAAAAAACTTATCGTCGAATAAAATAATATATTGTCTGGGAGTAGGTCAGTCAAAATTATATTTAAATTAAAAACACAAATTAAAACTATATAAGATAATTTTTTTAAGAATTTACCTATTCAAAAATTTGATAATGTTACAGGAATACAAACTCCTCATCTCAGGCATGAGTCAAATAGGGTAGATGTACCGATTATGGAGCCCGTCTCAATTATGGAGGCATTAAATAAAAATTAATAATAAAAAAAGACATATAAACATTCGCTTATAATTTTTTTAATTTAAATCAATGTTGAACAAATCCAATTCAAATAAAATAATTACAATTTAAATACACAAGTATATAAGAGCACAAGTATTAATTCAAAATGCGCATAACGACTTCGTGCATTTTGATGACATTTTTTATAGAAATCCTTAAGAAAAGCTCAACATTGAAAGCTTGTGAAAATCAATTATAAATAATATTTGCATCATGTAAATGCAGTCTATAATAATTAATAACAGTTAGAAAAAAATGAATTTAGCTTTCTACATTGTATTTTTTTAATTTATACATAAATTCCATAATACCGCGAGATTTTTCGTTATGTCTGTATTATGGAGCCACTGAGATGTCTAGCTTCTCGCCTTCGAAATGCATCTAACCTCTTTTTCGTAACACTCTCCGGACACGGAAGTGCAAAGCGAGTCTATGTTTCGCGTCATTTTGATGACATTTCTTATAGAAATCCTTAAGAAAAGCTCAACATTCAAAGCTTGTGAAAATCAATTATAAATAATATTTGCATCATGTAAATGCAGTCTATAATGATTAATAACAGTTAGAAAAAAATGAATTTAGCTTTCTACATTGTATTTTTTTAATTTATACATAAATTCCATAATACCGCGAGATTTTTCGTTATGTCTGTATTATGGAGCCACTGAGATGTCTAGCTTCTCGCCTTCGAAACGCATCTAACCTCTTATTCGTAACACTCTCCGGACACCGAAGTGCAAAGCGAGTCTATGTTTCGCAATAGTATTTTGAGTACTTACTCTTTGCGATTTCTCGTACACCGTCTCTCTCGCTGGGTTAGACGGCAAGTTTGCACTGGCCTGCAGTCCAGTGCAGCTTTATTTGAGGAAGTGGTGGGCTGCTATCCACACACTCACCCACATACACATACTTCTCTCGTCGCGTATCGAGCAGCCGTAATTCTTTTGCGTCTATCTCTCTTCGCAGCGGAAATCGATCTGACGACGCGATCAACTTTTCCTATCGCGCCGTCTCTTTCTAATCCGCGAGATCACCTATCTCTCTCTAACTCGCGACACGCGCCACGCTCGCTGTCCTGCTCATCATCCTTGGTGCTTGCGCGCCGTCGGATCGAGCGTACAATCGAATTAACGATTGAATCATCGATTCAATCGCGAATTCGTTATACCCCACTCCCAGATGCTGGATATCAGGATGGTGACAGCTCGATGATAGCGCTCGATGACCTATCAGAGGAACAGGTAAGGATCCTACATGGATGATGCAAGGATTATCGCAATGAAACACAGCCATTGCTAAACAAAGTAGAAAAATATAATAAAGTAACAAAAGGGGCACTGAAAGCTACATTCATTTATAGCGCCGATACTCCGCGATATTTGGGCAATCCTTCGATTTCTTGACACCCGGTGTTCTACACATGTAACACCGAGTGTTCCGCTTCTTTTCTTCTTGGCGGCGGCGCTCCTGCGTCAACCGCCAGGCCTCTACCTCTTCACGCTGTTGGACCCACTTGAGCGCCTCTTCAGCTCTGACTCGCTCTGCGCGAGCGCGCTCGAAACGAGCCACCTTTTCACGGGCTCGCCGCTCTTCGGCCTCCTTACGAAGGCGCCAGTCCTTCTGTACTCCGAAAACCACGCGCAACTCGACGCGCCGGTTTATCACCAGTGAAAGCCACCTCTTCATACGGCGACCTCCAGCTTCGCCATGTTGCTCGACAAATCGGTCGAGCGCATCGAAAGCAGACTCCTCCAGTTGGAGACTGGCTCGGGTGGCTTCTCGCGCCTGCTCGAGCAGCTGCTCGAGGCGCCTTGCCTCTAACTCTCGTGGCGATGGGTCCCGTTTCTGGACCTCGTCGCCCTCGTCGCCCGAAACCTCGATCTTCAAGAGGCCCGGGCTCTCTGACAGAGCCTCGGCGCCTCCTAGTTCTACAGCTGCACAGGATTCAGCCTCCTGTGCAATTTCCGACTTCATCCGTGGCACCGCGCTCTCTTGTTGAGCGTCGGTGCCCTCTTCTTCCACGTCACTAACGGATGGTGGCAACGCGCTCTCTTGGAGAGCGCCGGCGCCCTCTTCTTCTGTCTCGTCCTGGGACTGGACTGGGGGCGGTCCGGTGGAATATGGTCGGCGCAAAGTCTCACCTGCTCGGGCACGGATGATCAAGACCACCTCCCGATCAACCTCGGAAATTGAGACCGAGGAGCTGGACTCCTCGGCCCCAACGGAAAACTCCTGGAACAGGTGGGCGCACATCTTCAGGAATTCTTCCTTATCCATCCTAAAATCAAACAGAGAGGAACATGAGAGGGACCTACGAATGCGTGGCACGCATTCGACGTGGAGGGAGATTCGCCGGATTTACTAAACTCACGAGCATTCGGGAGCCCTTCGGACGACCGGACTTTCGCATTGCTACCGAAATCGACGCTATCAATGGCACGGTTCTTAACCTCTGTGCCATTATCTGAAAGAAAGACTTCCGGAGCTCCATACCTCAAAAAGATGCGCTCTTTAAGCTCCTTAAGGACGGATTTAGCATTGGCTTGAGAATGGGGATAACCTCGACCCATCGCGTGAATAAATCCTGAAAGACCAAGATATACTCGAACCCTTTTACAGATTTGGGCAAAGGACCATGATGCAACCACTTGCCATGGTCTAGTGACAGTCCTTCGCCCAATTAGCCCTGCCGGAGCCCGTTTTGCGACTTTACACTGCTGACATACAGTGCATCTTCGAACATAGGCTTCCACGTCCTTTTACATGCCCGGCCATTAATATATATTGGCTATCCGGGAATAAGTCTTATCTCTTCCGAGATGACCCGCAGTTGGCTCGTCATGCCCTTCATGAAACACTGCTGTTCGCTTCTCCTCAGGCACAACGTGCTTCCAGGTTTCGTCATCGTCGATTGTGCCCATCAGCGATTCATTCGGTTGGTAGAGATACAATGGCCCACCTATAACCTTATAACTCGGGTTATTACGCAGTGGAGATACCACTCATCTTGAGAGTCATCACCCCAAGATATTGCACCAATATCGGGTTCGACGCTCTCGTACATGCTGGATAAAGAATCTGCTACGTTGTTCAGAGCGCCTTTGCGATGCTCCACTGTATAGTTGTGGCCTTGCAGTTCCAAGGCCCATCGCCTGCACAACCAACGCAAGCTGCAGTGATCAGTGACCACCTTGAATTCATACCCTTCAATGTATGGTCTGAATTTCCGAATGGCCCATACTACAGCGAGAAATTCTCTTTCTGACACGCTATAGTTCCTTTCGGCCTGAGCTAGAGTTCGACTGGCGAACTCGAGCACTCTCTCTTCTCCGACAATCATCTGGAGAAGTACAGCGTCCAATCCAGTATCACTGGCATCAGTTTGAACTACAAACTGCACATCAGCCGATTGCTGTTCTTCGAGCCACTCATACTTCTTTGCCTTCTTCGTAAGCTGAGTGAGCAGCTCGGCGATCGTGGCAACATCTTTCAAAAATTTCCGATAACACGATGCCATCCGTAGAAAACTTCTGAGCTGCATCAGGTTGGGAGTAGCGTATTCCACGATCGGCGCGATCTTGTCAGGATCGAGCCGAAATTCATCTCGGTTCACTATCACACAGGGATATTTTGCCTCTTCTTGGCAGAACATGCTTTTCTCACGGTTGATAGTGAGACCTGCATCGTCTATGCGTTTGAGCACCTGCTCAAACCTCCTTAGATACTCATCAAACGTTTCCGTTACGATGATGATGTCATCCAAGTCGCTATACGTATATGGCTCGAGCTCCGACCCGATGACTTTATCTATCAGTCGCTGGAACGTGGCTCCAGCTTGGCATAACCCAAAAGGTAGCCGGGTATATTGAAAGAGGCCCATACCAGGTACTGTAAACGCTGTGATGGGTTTCGATTCGGGCTTCAATGGGATCTGATGATACGCACTGCTCAAGTCGAGCGTAGAGATATATCTGGCTGACTGCAGCTTGCCTAAAATCTGATTCATGAACGGTAGCGGATATGTATCTTTATTTGACACTGCATTGACCTTGCAAAATTCGATGCACATTCTATATTTGCTGCTACTATTTTTAACCATCACGACAGGGCTTGACCAACCGCTGTCAGAAAGTTCGACTACTCCAGTCTCGAGTAATTCTGTCACCTGCCGATACATTTCCTCCTCGATCTTTTTCGAGGCAGGATAATACTTCTGTTTGATTGGCCGCGCGGTATGTACCTCGATTTCATGCTCAGCGAGCGTAGTACATCTGAGGATACGCTCCGGCGGCCTAGTCATGCGATCCAGCAACTGTTGCAGTTGCTCTCGCTTAGCTGATCCTACGTTAGCGAGCCCAATGGCAGACACAGCTGTGACTCTGCTCTCGCTGAGTCCAGCTAGCTCGAGATCCACATACTTGTTCTCATCTTTGAAGAACAGCTGGTTCTTGCAAGGATCCAATACTGCTTTGAACAACCTGGTGAAGTTCACTCCGACGTAACAGTCTGCATCTAACTCTGGTAGGATAGCCACTGTCACATCCTTTTGGATCTCCGCGATCTCGAATGGTAGACTCACATAGCCTACTATGGCGGAGTAATGACCGTTTGCCATTCTCGCACCTCTGCCATAGCTTGGTCGAAGCTCTCGACCGCACGGAGAGAACAATGCTCGAATCGTAAAGCCACAGATGTTGACTTGCAGCCACCATCGGTCTTCGCTTTTGTCCGTATTCGAACATGGCGCTGACGACCCCTTCGTTGCTCAGAAGTATTTATTACTTCTGAACAATTTCTGTCGACTTCTCTAGTCGACTTAGAGGTCTTTGGCGGGATCGTAGGAGAGGCAGCGACCTTTACTACGCGCTCCTTCTTCCGTTTCCGCTTCGGCAATCTCTAGCCGTATGCCCCCGCTCGTCACATGTATAGCATTTCGTCTGATAACATGAATGCTAAGGTCTCGCCGGACCGGGACGATGACCTTGCTCTCCTTTAGTATCTTTAGCTACAGGAGAGCTAGGTCGTCCGATGGGCTTCCTATAGCTCTGTCGCTTCTTGATCGCTTCGGGAGACTTGCTCCGCGCTCGATGCTTGAGTTGCTCGGTCAGCGTCTTGACCTCTATGAGAAGCTCAGCAAATGCCGTTATCTCCGATGGACCCTGACTGACCGCTGCCACTTTCGTCTCAACCCCTAAGACCACTGGTTTGGCCTTCGGAAGCCTCTGAGGCTTCTTATAGGCCACCTCCGGCATCACGGTGTTTTGTGGCGAGGGTGGGGGTCTAAACGCCTCACCTGCTGTGTTTATAAGCTCAGCTTCTCTTACCAGCTCCATTAGTGACTCCACGTCACGGGCATCTGCACGACGGACCATACACTACAATTTTGGCAGCATATTCCCGTGTATCAGGTCCAGCTGCGCTTCGATCGAAGGCACTGGTACCTACTTCAGTACAATGGCTTGCAGGCACGTGAGAAAGTCACGCACCGGCTCCTCTTGGCCTTGGGTGCGCGCATTAGTTTCAGCAATTAAACTCTGCTGAAACCCCTTGTTCACACCATACCACCTCCTGGAAGCAGCGCCGAACTCGGACCACGTCCTCCATTTGTCGCGACCATTTCTATACCAAATCGCCGCAACACCCGCTAGGAACTCTGACAGAGATGATAATAGCTCCTCTTCCGTCAGATCTGCGAGCACACGACACTCTTCTACTCGGGTGAGAAAGGCATCAATACTCTGATCCTTTTCCCCCGAGAATCGGACTTGCCATCGTCTCACGATCTGGCCAACGTCCCGACCTGCGTGTCGTGCTTGCGTGCTGGCTCCAGAAACAAATTGGTTATTGGATCTGAGTCTATCACTAACACTCAGACCCACCGTTTCATTGGTATTTCTCTCTGGTACGTAAGCACCGGAGAGATCCCCCTCTCCCAGGCTGTGCCTACACCAGTAGCAGTTAAAACATTTTGCGCTGGCCTGCGTGCCTGCTTCTCTTCGAATAGGCTGCTATTTCCAGGATAACACGTAAAGGTATCCTGGAAATTGACGTGTGGTCGCCTGCTTGAGATTTTTGCAGCCTGCACCTCCGGATGCAGGCCAAAACCAATGGCGTTTCGTCTAAATGAACCTCTGCCTTCTAATCTCGTGCTAGAGGCTATGTGGAGCTCTTTCCTCCCTCGGTTCACCTCGAACTCCGGCGTTGTCGGCCTTAACCGAAAATCTCTGCCACTTTGCGTGCATGCGCATGGAGCTTTTCCTTCCAGCGCTGTGCAGCGACGAGAGATCTCTGAGACCCTCTCGTTGAGCAGTCTCATCTGCTCCTTTATTTCGGAGAATATCATCATGATATCCCCCGCTTGGGATCCCGTGAAGATCATCGGAGGTGCTGCTTCCTCCACCTCATCATCTATAGCAGACCTATCCGTCACACTACCTGTCTCGCTCGCCCTAGTCGGCCTCTCTGTCTGCTCGACTGGGATCTGTTCCGTGACTGAGTTCTTCTGCTGAAGAACCTTCTCCGGCTCCGGTGCATTGCGTCTGTAGAGCTGCTCCAGACGCTCGTCGTCTCTTTCTTTAACTACCGGAACCACCAGCAGCATCTGGCAAGGGTGTGGCCCCTCTTAATTTGCGCTTTTGCTGTAGATCGTGGATCCAGTCACTTCGAAGGCCTTTCCTTCGATATAGGCTTTTCGCAGCTCTTCACGCTTCATATGCTCTTTGAGCTCATCTGATTCTCCAGATGGCTCAAAATCGGCTGCTGAATAATTCCCTAACAGCCATTTCTGCAGCCTGTTCTTTTTTTCGAAGGGAAGACCCTGGCGGTTAAGCTGCAATTCCATTAGCGCTTCCTGTAGTTCTTCCTCTTCTATTCCATAGCACCAGCCCTCTAGTGCCTTCAGTGTTGTATCTGCCATTTTCGTTGAAGATGACACTGAATTTTTCAAATTAACTATTATCTGCGTTCGAATGCCGAATTCTCGAGTTCAAATCTCACTCAGCGCACTAGATTTTGCTCTAGCGCACCTATCCAGATCTTCTCTAGCAAGGATTCGACTTTTCCCGTGTTTCAATCTCGAAATCCCGAGTTCGAATCCTGCTTCTACTCAAGCTGTATGGCTTCAAGTGCACTAGCTGTACTTGCTAGTGCACAAAAAAAAAGATTTTAATAATAAGAAATATTATTACGAAAGAAATTTGAAAAAATGAGAATTTTATTTTTATGCGAACATGAGAAATATACTGTTACATATTAATATGTATTAAACTGTCTTAATATACAAACTTAAACATTTTATTTAAAATATTTGAAATTAAATAAATCAAAACTTTAATTATTTTTATTTAATTGATTAAAATTAATAACTACCGAACAAGTATTAAATTGCAGAGTAGCGTTCTTGTTGAGCTCGGCATTGTTGACAAATGGTATTGTTGTTCGTACGTTATCTTGCTCATTATTAACTAAATTACGGTTTTCTTCTGGCTGATTTGACCTAATTTGAATAGCAGAAGTCCATGGTAATGTATGAACGTCCTGAACAGGCTTAAAGTGTTTAGATTTTGATTCTTATTCGATGTAACATCTTCATTCGTTAATTAGGCGTTTCAAATTTTGGTTTTTAGGTTCAATTTCAGTGGTAGAAGTTGATGGAAAAATGTTTATGGGGCTAGTTATTCTTTGGCCTATTCTTTTCTTATTTTGAATGGAATCTTCAATATAACCTTCGGCTACAGTATTTGACTTCCAAACGCCATGACGCTTAAGCGTAATAATATTAGCTCCAGTGTCCGCAAGAAGAGTCGCTGAGGTTCTTCGAAATGAATGCCCAGTATATAATTCTGGATCCGTCAAACCCAAATATAATGCTATTTGCTTTGGTAATGAACCAATAGTATTAATGCCCATAGGTTGTCGAGTGCATTTCCCATTCCTATAGCATAGAAATTATCTATCGGTATTTATATCATCTGGTCTTAGCTTCATATATTCTTTACAAATCTGATAGAAATCTAAACAAATGGTAAAAGATCGCTGGATATATGTTTTAGTTTTATTAATTTTTACTAGTAGCATCGTATTATGGTCTTCAATATCTTTGTTACAGATATTGGTCAATTCCTCTCTTCTGCAAGCACCAGTAATACCAAAAATTAAAGCAACCTGAAAATATGTTAAATAATTAAAACTAATCTAGAGCTTAAAAAAATAAAATTAATAAAAGTTTATTAAGTATAACCAAGATACTTACTTTCATAGCCAAAAATTGGTTGCTTGGCGCCTTATTACAGAACTCAGAAACATTTTCTGCTGTAAATATCTTAGACTTCTTTGCTTTATGGCCAACATTTAATTTCTTTAAAAAAGCTATTAATTTTTTATATTCACCTATGTTAATATTGTTATAGGCATTAATTGTACATTTAAGCATTGAAAATCGGGCCCATAACGTCGATGACGACAAACTTTTTGATATTTCATTGAAATATATTGTCAATACATCCTCGAAAAATGAATTTGTTTTTTTATTTTTGAAGTCATTATAACATTTAGTGTACAAACGTTTTGATTGTTCTGGCAGTAAATTCATAGAGATAACTTTAGCTGCCTCTGTTATGGCAAAGGGTACGTCATTAATATCATTACAGTTACTGTCACTGGAATCCATTATATTGAATATAAATTAAATATAAATTGAATGAAATGTAAATAAAAACTTCTAATTATTCGCGAATGCTTATAAGTAAAGAGGAGATGAACTACTTCTTCGCGTCGCGAGTCGAAAGGCTGAACTGAGGTTGTTTTGAAAATTTCACGTAAAGAGTATGGAAATTATGTACGTATTAATAAAAGTAAACAAACACCAGTCAAATTTATTAGATGCTTATCTATATCAATTTATTCCTTTTATATATCATGTAGTCCCTATATCATGTAATATATTTTTTCATAAATATATTGATATATTATATTATATATTTTCAATTAATATATTAGTATATTAATATTAGGT
>UELU01138024.1:0-20818 GCA_900490025.1 Megastigmus dorsalis | reverse complement strand
GTGTGTGTGTGTGTGTGTGTGACTGTGCGTGCGTGCGTGCGTGCGTGCGTGCGTGCGTGCGTGCGTGCGTGCGTGAGTGTGTGTGTGTGGATCGATATTTTTTTAAGTTATCTTAAAAATTTGCCGCGGTACCCCTACATTTTCTGACGAATTCAGATTCAGCGGGAAAAAATACATAAGAAAAAGTTAGTCTCCATCCCAGAACCATGGACTTTTTTTTGTGGGCCTGTGTTATCTTACTCTTTTCTTCTTCAAATTTTTCTCTTAACAACTGATTTTTTTCCTTTAGTTCACTGTTTAATAGTGCGTTTTCTAATTTTAGAGTTTCAGTCTCAGTTCTATCTTTATTCGTGGCGTTCTAGTGGTCTCCTCGAAAGCTTTCAACTTCTATTTCACTAATTATTTTCTTTTTGATTTCTCCTTTACTTCTTGATTTTATTTGAGCTATAATTGATTGTGCTTTATCCCTCTTTAATTCTACACGTGCTTTTGAGGTTATGTTTATAGAATTGTGTTCAGGACAAATTACTAGTACGTTACTAATAAATTCTGTATTCTTTAATTTAAGAAAATTGCTCCTATGATATACGCTTTCACATATAATGCACACCACTGCATGAAACTCTTTCTTTGGATAACACTTGAAATATATTTCGTTAGAGCCTGGTGACGGACCGCCGCTCTGGTCCGACATTTTATTGTAATCAATTTTTGCTGCATATTATTTGAAGGTGTCGAGGATACAGTTGATTGTCAAAGAACGGAAAATGCATATTATTTGCTAACAAAAATAGAAAAACTTAAAACAGAAATCAATTTAGTAGATAAATGTAACATTCATTATGGAGGTTCTATAGTGAATAGAAATAATGCTAAAAAAATAATGAAATTTTGTACACAGGTTAAGTTTTACATAAAAAGCATCCATGGTCAGTTTCGAAAGGCTAGGGTATCTTTAAGCAGAGAAATAAATATTTTAATTTTTCACTTTTTAACATTGGCTTTTATGGAAAAATGCTTCTTCGTCGTATTTAATTACTTATTACAAAAAAATTGACGCTAAGATTGGATCGAAATTTTTGTATATGATACAATAATATTTAAGGATTCTGTATTAATCTAAAAAATACTTTGAAGGTACCTAGAATATTAACAATAAATTTAGATATAAGAAAGAATGTCACCCAGATCGATGTATTGTATACATAACCTCCAAAATATATTCTGTTGAAAATTATCATTTGAAACTTAGTGAAATTATACTTTAATATCAATGAATAATATTAAACATGAAATATTTCAATTTTCGAAAAATCATAACAGACATTTGTCAAAAGAAAAACATATAAATATGCGCAATTGATTTTAAATTTTTTAAACTCTTCTAACGGTACTTTGAAGTTGTTTAAATAATACTACACATTTGTACATAGATTCAAGAATGTTGATATATTTTTTTCCACATTTTCATCATCAAATCTTTGAGTAATGGCAATTTTAAACTGGACGGAATCAGAGCAGCGGCCGCACGTCTCTCTCTCTCTCTCTCTCTATCTATCTATCTATCTCTGTTTAGCGTTTTGCCTAGCGTAATTACTATAGAACCTCCTTAAAGTATGGTAAGAGTCTAATTGAAAAATAAAATGTATAAATCGTAAAATTGCGTGTTTATGTTTCCTTTAACCCATTAACGCCCAAGCGAATCAAAACGGACACTTACCAAAAAAATAGTTTTTTAATAGATAAGAAGCTGAAAATCGATTTCTATAAATAAAATTGGCTGTTCCGAATTTCACAATAGTTTTAAGCTTCAATCTTTTTATTTGTATTTGAAAGGTGTAGAATAACAAATAAAACTTATGAAACGAGAATGAAATAGACAGGTTTTCATCTTTTTTTAAATCAATTTTACATTTTGCACATCGTCGAAAAAGAGATAGTCGCCGGCAATTGAGATTGAGTGTTCAAATTCGGTTTCATGGGGGTTTTGGTCATCGCCGATTCTAGTTTTCGGGTTTCTTAGATGATATGCATCGCTTCAAAGAATGAAAATAGGGGTTGGAAGGGGGAAAATTTGTGATATTCTGGTGAGATCGGGCATATCATCAAAAGTCTTGGCAAGCTAGAATCGATGGTGTCGTCTAAAACCCCTATGAAACCAGATTTAAATGCTCAAACCCTATCTCACTTAAATATCGCATTGTCGCCCCTTCCGACCCCTAATTTCAACCCCCTACTGGAGTGCGTATTCCATCAACGATTTACAAAATATAGAATTTATTTGAAAAAAGTTGAAATCGTACATATTTTATTCTCTTTTCATAAGTTTTAAACTTGTTTGTCCGCAGTTCTTTCATTTTGAGTACTTTACCCCTTTCAAAACCCATTTTCTAGCATTTACAGGGGTTCAAACTCAAAATTAATCTGAAGTTTTTAAAAAAACAGTCAATTTTACCTAAAGGAACCCATTTTTAGCTTTATATTATGACCAAGACCCCGAATTTTCAACAACTTTTTCAAGGCTTTTTTCAACTAAAAAAATGGTTTGAAAAAATTTAAAAAAGATCATATCCGACGTATTTTGAGCTGTTCTTTCGAATGGTGATACCGATTTTTGTTAAAATACTCTTACAATAAAATATGGCGTGTTTTTTACGAAAAGAAGTGAAAACATTTAGAAATTTTCAACTTTATGATTTTTTTTCATAAGGAAAATGCAATGACAATAATTCAAAATACTGCAAAAAGGTGCAATCGATGTTCAAATATTACGGGAAATTTTTTTTATGATTCTAAAATATTTTTAACCTCTTCAAAATGGCCATATTTCACAAAATCCCAAAAAACTCAAAATTTAATAAGTAATTTTTCAGTCAACTTCTTAGAGGGCTCTTTTACAACTAAAAAGAAGGTTTTGAAAAATTTCGGAAAGATCTTATCTGGCGTATTTTGGCATGCTCTTTCGAATGGTGGGACTTATTTTTTGCTAAAACACTCTTGAAAAAAAAATATGGGGTGTTTTTTACGAAAAAAAGGGAAATAATTTAGAAATTTTCAACTTTTGAATTTTTTTCATAATGAAAACGCAATGGCAATAATTCAGATCACAGCAAAAAAGTGCAATTGATATACAAACATCACGGAAAAAATTTTTAGGTGACCCATTCAACAGCTAAGTAGAAATTTGTGTTTCATTTTACTCTTAGCATGACCCAAAGACAACGACGTAGACGTGGTAAAATTATGTCTCCTTTGGGGTGACTGATTCTAGTGAGTCCGCTCGCCTCTCACTGTCCAGGGTGCTCGATTATAGTGAATCCCCTCGCCTCTCACTGACACTTTGTGATTCAGTGCTTATTTTTCATAAACGATTGTCAAAGGGATATGTTACAAGACTGACAAAACAAAAACGTTCTTCGTCCACAACCGGAACATTTTTTTTGTTGATTCAGTTTTATTGCTTCATGCTTTGTGTTTTTCATCTGACCGTTTTGTATGTAAATTTTGGCTAGTGACACCACAAATTCTTTAGTTCCAATTTTTTTTCGTACCATCTCCACATGCATTGAAAATAACTACTGAATTCCCGATTGCAGTCTGAATCAATCGAATAAAAACCACCCATGTCCATTTTTTTGAACGTATGCTTGGCATAACATTATTACTGTGCCCATCTTGCAAATCTATTGTAAGTAGCACAATATCTTTTTGTAGGTAGTGAAGGAGTCACTCCAGCAGCTGTAGATACAACCGATACTAATTTTGAGTCCATAACAGTTACATAGTTTATTCCACTATTAACATCATACTTCACTGCATATGTCCCCCTTTGTGATTTTTTATTGATGATATTCTTTTCTCTAATTCGGTTCTCTAATATTACCAGTACATTTCAATGTCAGTTTATTCAAATGTACAACGAGATCTAAATTGGTAAAAAAATTGTCAAAATAAAGATGGCATAGAGGAATTTTTCCGGCGGGTGTCTTTGCAAAAACCGGCTCAAGTAAATTGAGCACTACGCGAGAACCCAATGCACACTTACCTAATTTATCACCAACTGGTGAATTTTTCCCACAATATAGGTCGAAATTCAGTAAGTATCCATGAGCTGTGCAAAGCCCCCAAAATTTGAGCCCAAAGCGTACTGGTTTTCCGCGGATAAACTGCTTCAATGATGTTCTCTCATAAGAGTTAGCCATCATTTCATCAATTGACAATGCAGTTTGCTAAATACCAAAAGTTGAAATATTTTTCTGAAATATTTTCATGATTGTACTAACACGCCACGCTTTATCATTCGAATCATTGTCAGTCGCTTTAGCGTACTTCAAATTTTTTTTATAGTTTCAAAGTTCTTACGAGACATTGCCGAAGAAACTACTGGACATGATAAAAAATGATCTGTTGATCAGTAGTCTCTTTGTGATTTTCGAGTATTGAAAGAAGTGAACATGACAATTCCTATGAAAGTATTCAAATCATCCATTTCTAGGTTGAAATCATGTTCCTGACTAGCATCAAAAATGTACTCTTTTATCTCGGTTGAAAAAGTTGGCAAAAGCATTTCATTTTCATACTTATCAGAATATATTTTTTCACCATCTATCTAATGGAAAATATGATGTTTTTCTAACTTAGCTTGGTCTACTCGATAATTTTTTTTAGCTTTATGATAAGTGATATTTGGTAGTTCTTTAACAGTGTCATCATTAGAATCCGAATCATCTGAACAATCAGAGTTATCTGGATTTGGTATTTCCACTGATTTATCTTCGTCAGAAGTATACTGTTCGTCTTCGGATTCAGAAATAATCTTTGATCGCTTTCGTGACATTTTGAATATTAAATTCCATTCGCAGTATAGAAATGTTCAATGTACAATAAAACGTATACACTAAAAAATACGCAACTAAATATAAAATGTTGCAATATTCGTTATGCGAGGAAAATAATTACGAATAAGGTAAGCGATTTTTCAGTGAAGACCTTTACAAACGTATAAAGCATACATATGACTTGATAAACATTGATGTTATTCAGGGTAACATGGAAACAAATATATCTACATGAAAACACCAATCACAACAGTAGTTTAACTATAAATGAATTACATAAGCATTATTTTTAGCCCTGTTTGAAGATGCAAAATTATTTCAGAAGTCAATGATTTTTTGAAGTTATGTTCATAAATTTAAACAGCTAAATGTATTAGTAATTGATGCTCAAAACTATTTCCATAGTATAATTCATGAGGGTAACGTTTGAATTTCAATATATCCGTTCTATTTCATCAAAATCCATTATATTTCTTTAAGCATTTTACTTAAACTTTGTAATCAAAGTGCGAAAAATCAACTCGAAAAATGTCGGGTAAGACCCAACGCAACCCAACCCGAACCCCTTGCTAAATTCTTTGAAACCATTTCTCATTTGACAATAAATCTTGAAAAGTTATCAGAAAAATAGCTTTTTCGAAAATACCGTTTTTTGAGATTTTATGAAATATGGCCATTTTGGAAAGTTTAAAAATATTTTAAGGCCATGACAAAAAATTTTCCATGATGTTTGCATATCAATTGCACTTTTTAGCAGTGATTTGAATTATTGCCATTGCGTTTTCATTATGAAAAAAATTCAAAAGTTGAAAATTTCTAAATGATTTCACTTTTTTTCGTGAAAAACACGCCATATTTTTTTGCAGGAGTATTTTCACAAAAAAACGGTATCACCATTCGAAAGAACAGCTAAAAATACGTCAGATATGATCTTTTTAAAATTTTATTAAACCTTTTTTTTAGTTGAAAAAAGCCTTGAAAAAGTTATTAAAAATTCGGGGTCTTGGTCGTTAATGGATCTTGGATTGTGCTTTCTCGGGTTTGACTTTACTAGCGTCTTCTATAGTCTTCCTTTTCATTGATTGGCTCAGGATTCGTTTTTTTTCATTCTTTAGCAATCTTGTGCATTTTTATCACTGCACAAGAATAACGAAGTTTGGTATTGTTCCCTTAACTTGTCACTCCTCAGTCTGCTCTTTCAGCACGCTGTCAGTGATGCTTGTTAAGACTTTTGGCTGTATATGAAGGATATTTGTCTTCATATCAATTTCCACCAGAGACTTGAGGTTTTAGGTCAAATGCTTTAAGGTTTATTTCGCTTTCAGTACTACACTTGCCTCTTGTGGCACTCTGATATCTTCTACATCACTTTTAGCGGTCGAGTGGCCAACTTGTGTATACTAAATGTCGCTTATATATGAGGTTCCGTGTAAATTTATATCCTTCATAAGTTATATGAGTACTGCACAGCAGCGAAATGTTTCCGAACGTGGTCCCTCAAGATGAGGGAGGGTGATGATGTAGCTTCTTTCGTAATTGCAGGGACTTTTGTCTGTAAGACGGGGATAATTCGTATTTCAATATATTCCGTATGTAAATGGTCCTTATCAGATGCTACCCTTCGAGTCAAAGGCGTGCGTGCGTGTGTGTGTGAGTTCGTGAATGTGTGTGTGTGTGTGTGTGTGTGTGTGTGTGTGTGTGTGTGTGTGTGTATTTACAAGATATTTAAAAATTTAAATCGTTACAGAAGGGCACTGCAAGTGTATTTAGATTTTTACAAGTTTTATAACAAAAATTATCTGAACATATATTTTTATTGTTCATTTTCTAAAAAAGTTAGAAATTTAAGACTTTTTTTTCTTGTGTTCATATACTCTCTTTCGATGTAACCTCAATTAGAAGCTAATAGATTATGTAATTTTTTGTGAAAACCGACTTTGCATTTGAATTATATTATAGTTTTTGGATTTCATAACATTCCTTGTTCTATTGCTATAAATATACTAAAAATTACTAGCACTTGGAAAATCTAAATACCATTATAAGACAATGAACGTTTAGTTATTAAGATAAAACTATTTTATAAATTCTACGTTTTTGAATAAAATAAATTAAGAATTTTAAACTCAACTCCTCATATATTTATGTCTGCATTATGTATCATTATCAATTAAATTATTGCATTACAGAATTGTCAATTAGAAACAGATGAGTCTCTGCAAATTCAGTCAAATTTCAATCTAACTCCACCGCCTTTAATACCAATTAGTATGTTAAGTACTCAAAATAGTAAATCAACACATCAAACCGGATTGCTTCCAAAATTGCAGCGTATTCCGAAATTGGAAAATTCGCAGTCAATTGAATTGACAATATGTAAGGCTGCAATATCCCACAGTCAATCTAAGAAAAACGATAAAAAAAAAAATTCTTGTTACTCCGAAACTGAAAATGAATTACAATCCAAAAATGAAGCTCCTAATTTGAAGCCTGCTCAAAATGTTGCTTTAATGGTCGGGAAGAGATACATTGTAGTACCAAAAAATAATGCTATGGCAGTCCAACCAAGTGTAACATTAAGACAAGATAAAATCGGGGATAAACCACCACGTATTCCAGATGGTTATAACACACCTACTACTGCTTCAACTGTTGAAATATTAAGCGCTTCAATGAATAATACAGTAGAAATAAATGGTACATCTAATAGTGTTTCTAATGATATAAGTAATTTAGATTCAATAAGCAAAACTGTAAATATTGATGTAGAGAATATTGTTTGTGAAAAGACAACGATGGAAATAAATAAGTGGTTTTCATCAAGTAACAGCATGTTAACTGTACCAAATGTAAACATAGAGCAAGCAGATACTGAACGATGTAAATTGTTTGTACCTAATTTAACTACCGATTTCCTGTCAGATAAAAAACAAACGATCCACAAACAGGATAAAGAAATAAAATTACACGAATTTCCTGAAGATAAAAGGTAAACATTTAGATTTAGATTTTATATTTGTAGAATTAATGTTCCTATTAGCTACGTAGTTAAATTTCACTGTATTATGATTTTGGCGGATGGTTAATACACTCTAATCGCTAAAGTAAAAACTGGCGTAAAAAAGTACGATTTTAGAGTTTTACCCTTTTCAAAATTGACATTTTACTCTTTGTGCAGTAGAAAAAACTAGAATTGCTCTTTTACAAAGAGTGAAAGTAGATATTGAAATTTCTACTTTCGAAAAGGAAAAAATGTTTTTTCCTCATTTTAAAAGAGCAAAAAAATATATTTTCTTTTTTCTAAAGAGCAAATTAGGAAATTTATACTTTCTATAAGTAAAAAACGTAACCCCGAAATTTTAAAATATTAAATTCAGTTATTCTTTTCCAAACTAATTTGAGCCATATCTATTTTTTAAAATTAGAAAATGTAACACGGAATGTTCCAAAGAGCTAATTAAGAAATTTCCTCTTACACAAAAAGAAAATTCTGAGAATTGTTCTTTATAAAAGTTAATAACAACTTTTATACACTTAACAGCGAAAAAGAACGGGTAATCAGAGAACGAATAGATTAATTGATAACCATGTCTTTCTAAGTATTTTGAAAGGGAGAAAAGTTTGAAGGTGGGGGAACAATGACATGAAAGAAAAGGGAAAAACAGAAGAAGTAGATGAGGATAGTTTGTAATAACAATATTTATATTTATAAATAAAACGACTAATTTGTGGCGACCACTGCAACTCACCTCTCGTGTCAGCAGGGCCGACGCGACGAATGATTAGGTTAGAGTTAGAAAGGATAAAACACAAATTCAATCTTATCTCTTATAAAATTGCTTATATATTCGATATAAAAAAGCTGTTGCAAGTGTTATTATATTTAAACGCGAAGAAGTGGGTATGGCAAGGCTGTACGATGAACAAAAAGGCTTGCTCCGCTCGTCGAGGTGTTTACAAATTATACCTCGGTGCAGCTTATCAGAGAGACTTAGACTCTAGACAGTTTAGGTAAACCTCCTCAAATTTTAAAACATCGATAAGTAACTGTCCAGCCAGCGTCACAGCCTAGTCAACTTTTGCGAGCCTTGGGTCTTGCAACAGAACTTTTGCTGAAATGAGTTCTACAGAAAGCCAACCAAGAGGGTCAAACAATCTTGCCACTTCTGACCGGATAGTGCGTTTTGTAACTATAACGGCTGCATGCGGCATTTGAAACTTGAACGAAAAAGAATCCGACCGTGTGTTCCAACGTAGACCTAACGTGACACCGCATCCTCAAGATCGACCTGGATTTCTCTGGAATCTTGCGAGGTAAGATCTTACCGTAATTAAGCTATATTTTCTACCGATTTTGCGAGTGGGAGCTTAGCAGTTTACAAAACAGCAATAAGCTCGCAGCGTGTTTCGCGGGTTTTGCCTTATCCAATGAGTAATCTTTGCCAAAGAGATAGTCTATGTAACTGTGAAGTGAAAGATTTTCTGCTGCTAGCGGGTATTCCTGATGGTGCTATTCAGCCAGATAGACAAGAATGATAGAGATGAATTGCTAAAAAGGGATCCCATGCGGTATCGTAGGTAACGGTAAGCAATTTAAAATTAATGATTTTCAATGACCCTAAATTTCGCCTATAAATGCGCTGAGCATTTTAACGATGTCAGCAGTAAAGGCAAATTTAAAAAATCATCAACGTGTCAGGACCGTCGTCACTTCCGTTTGAAGGTTAAGTCCTCCCGTTAAAAATTGTTAAGTGACCGACCGTTACCTGCGTTCTGAGAGGCATTAAATGCTACACGGATCTTTGCGCCGTTGTCTCGAAAAACTGCATGATGAGACAGGTAGTAATGAGGTTGATCGCTGTCCCAGTTTTCTATGCTCATCATATGGCACAACTCCTTGTATTCTGCCATGAAACTGGAATTGTGAATAGATTGTTGAACAAAAGGTAATTTTACTATTACACGGCCTTCTGGAGAACGCGAAACAGTTGATTTGCAAAACTGCTTGAAGTATTTCTCCTCAGGCTAGAGAATCCGCCTTTTAGGAAGCTCTTCAATTCCCCAGAACATGACAGAGCTTTGTCTTAGGAAGTCTCAACTGCGACGTGAAAGCTTTGAAAATCAGAATCTTGCTGGCTGGAAATTTTTACGCCCGCATTGCGTGTGAGGATCCGTCCAAAAACCGGCAGCTGTGCGATAGGTGCATCAGAATAACCCTTTAGAATACCCGCTTTGATGACCTCGCCGTAGATATCCGCACTCAGAATGCAGTCTTCCTTTTGTGGCAAAATTCGAATTCGCAAGCGGAAGATCCTTTAAGTGCGCCCAATTGTTCCAGATAATTTGTTAATATGGGAGCACTCGAGTGAGTTCGGGCAGCACCAAGGCTGAAAACTGACAGCAAAAATCTGTATCAAACTTCAACCGCAATGTTAGAATTACCACAGCTCCAGAAACTGAATGAGCTTGTGCTCTAACCGAGCTGATTGACACTGAAATTCTGTGTCGCGGCAGGGCCAGCAGTTCAACTGCTCGATCTGAAATGAATCATCGTTCGGCAGCGGGATCGATGAGTGCCCGCACTGCTATACTCTCGCCTGTCGGAGATTCCAAGATAATCTGCACTATCGCCAACCGTTTTGTTTTGCCTATAACACAAGCGTAGGACGCGACGTCCTCAGGAGAATTTACGGATGAACTAAGAAAAACTTAGTTTAAAATCCCGCTCGGGGTGGAGCACCTCGATGTAATGTTGAATGATGTTTTGCCTACCATTTGCTACATCGAGTTCTCGAACGACACTTAGAAGAAAAGTGACCCGATTTTAAACAATTTATGCGAATTTTATTCAGTTTGCACAACGTAAATCGCCCCTTCTGATCAAGGGAATTGAAACACAACACGAGCACTTCGGAGAAGCCTCGGTAGGATGGACAGAAATAGAGTAATGCTTTGTAATTTTTCCCTTGTTAGTACCTTCTAGTTTTGCCGAAGGGTCCTTGGTATTCACTACCTCCGCGGTATCTAAATGTTTGATTTTGGACTGGAGAAACTTCCTAATTCAATTAAACCCTTTTTTAGACACTGGTATATCAGCTTGATGATCGTCTAATAAGAACATTGGCTCCAAAGGTATAAAAAATCTCAAAGAGAATGAGCCAAGAAAGCGAACCGTCTGAAGGATAAAAATGGCCTAAATACACTATGCTTGAACTCTCCGAACAGTACAAGGTACACTATTCTACCAGAGTAATGAAAGCTTCGCGCACGTTAACGCGCTTTAAAGTGCACAAATTGTAATTTTCTCATAGGCTGGATCACTAAAATATGAGCCTCGAAGCGCCGAAAGTGGAGCGCACGTCCAGTAAGAGAATAAAGAGAGAGTATCATACCAAAGTAGACTCGTCCGTCACGGCTTTCCTCGCAACTCAGTCGAATGATAGACTCGTGCAGTTCAGTCTATCAGGCAACAGCGCTCCAAAATTGACTCGACCTGCTGGCTTCCCTGGTTCTCTTGATTCCTTAACAAGTACTTCCGTCCTTCTAGATACTCTGTGACGAAAAATTAAATGAGAACGCTCTCAGATTCCTGATAAGGTCGACCGAGGGGAAGCTTATTGCTTGCTGGGGTACAACACTTGAGGCGGCTCTGGCAACACTTGCACTGGGTTTCTCCAGGAGCTGTCGTACACAACAGTACACTCCGCGTCTTCGGATCTTTCTCAACTTTCCCCTAGCTAACCATACTCTGCTACCAAAATATGACGACTACTGGAGCAACTTGCCTCAGGAAGACCGACCGCGACGCCCCAAATGATTAGGTTGGAGTTTGAAAGTATAAAGCACAAAGTCAATCTTATCTCTTATAAAATAGTTAATGTATTCCATATAAAAGTTTAGTTACAAGTGTTATTGAATTTAAACGCACATACGTGGGTATGGTAAGTGCTGTGTGATGCGCAAAATGCTGGTTCTGCTCGTCAAGGAGTTGACAAGCTTCACCTCTGTAGTTTAGTCATAAACTGAAACGCAACGCGAAGGCCCAGAGATCAGCAGAGTGCGAGTCTTATTTTGGTCTCACGTAGGAGCATACCAGAACATTAGGTAAATTTTCCATCGTAAATGGAGGCTCGCACACACTCAGCTTATCGAGTTTTATAAACGGAGTTATCAAGGTCTAAAACTAACGCGTATTTTGTGAACACAATCATTCTAATAAATGTGGTATAATGGTGTACACCCGCCCCAACCTTTTCTCCTTCTAAAAATACTTAGAAAGACATGGTTATCCATTAATCTTTTTGTCCTCTGATTATATTATCAATTTTTTGTGCGCAATCTCAAAAAATGAAAATTAAGAAAATGTGATAACATGAATTCTGGTTGTTATTACAAATTTTACAATGCGCATATTAACTTTCGTCTATAAAAAAAGTGCGAATTTATAGAAATCTACAGATTATGACGCATTTTAATTTTTGAAGTTACAAAATAAATCATAGCGATATTTATGTTATAAAGTAATTATTTTATACTAATTTCAAATGAATCCTAATATTCAATTACTTAATGATCATTTAATTACACAGGCCTACAAATTTTTAACCCAGAGACTAGACCTATCGTACCCGAAGGATTTTGATGCGGTCAATCCGAATCCGTGCTCAGAATTGCTCCTATACGTCTGGTTTTCGAGATATCCTAACCTAAAAGCGCAAAAAACACCATTTTTGCCCATTTTTGAGGTTATATATACACGGCAGATTTATTTTTCATAGAAAAGTACACTTGGGATTTTAAAGTATAAATCTTCCGCTTTTAAATAACGTTAAATTTGTTCAAATATCTTTTTTTTCGCTGAGATTTTGCAATTTTAAGTTTACAAATTTTCAAATATTATATATAACCTTAAAAATTAACTTTTAGGTTAGGATATCTCAATATGCTGACGTGATAGAGCAATTCTGTGGCCAGATTTGGATTCAGCGCATCAAAAACTTTCGGAAACGTATAGTCTGGTTTCTGGGTAAAAAGATCGGTCTCATTCTGTTGGCCTGTATAATCTAAAAAGTGATCTATTGCATCATACCTATGTTATTGCGATGGCTTTCCATATATAGGAAAATTTGAAAATTTGTAAACATACATTTAACACGCCTTATCTATTTAAGTTGAAATATTCATTTCACATTTCAAAACAATTTAAACTTTGGCACCATTCAAACCGGATATTTAGTCATTTACCAATCAGATCGCTTCATTAAATATTACACAACAACCGGCATCGTCTTTTTTTAAGAGAGGAGCATTACGCGATAAAACCTCGGAGTTAGCGAATTTGTACCATTATTTGGTAATTTGGTATTATTTGTCAAAAGTATGCAAATAATCTAGAGCAATATTTCAAAGACATTATTATTATCAGGGAACTCGTATGAGCGATTCATTTTTTATTTTAAATTCTGTTGTGAAAACTTTTTTCAATCCGACATTTTTATGTGCGCCAAAATAAAACAATGAATTATACAGTGAAAATATTTTTTGCCTATTTACAAGTGGTGTGCAAAACTACCTCTAAATCGCTAAACTGATAACCTTTTCGATGTTACAGTATATTAAATTAAATATCATTATTTAATAACTGTCATACTTAATAATGTATTAGAAATAAGGCTGGGACTTATTGAGATAGTGATTAGGATAAATATATTCAGATATAAATAGTTATGGTATTTGATGAATAGAAGTAGCCTCCCTTAAGGGCTGACAGGTACCAATAGAAAAACTAGCCCGCCACGCTGTTTTCGTGCTTCGCACTTGGACTTCAAGGCTTGCCTGGATGCTCTGGACGAGATTGTAACGTGCTGAAATGCTATTGGACCTTCTGCATTTTTTGCTTTTTTCATGTAAGGCATGTAAGGCATGTAAGGCACAACCATCACTGCTCGCGTTTCTCGCTCACCGTGGTATCGCGACAGCTTCACGATTCAGGGACATCAGTTGATGCTCGCGCTTCTCGCTTGCATGCTAATGCTGTTTCTACAACTGAGTCCACTGTTATCTTGATATGAAACATTCGTAGTAAAATAAAGTTCAATAGACAAAAGTATTCCTTTTTGTGCTCTACAAATGTTAAGTTTAACCCTTTTATAAGAAATTAATAGTTTTTATTTGATTGCCCAAAAAACGTCCTATTAAGTATTTTAAATCGTTTTTCCACTGTTATTTTAAAATAAATCGCTCCTAGCAAGAATGTTCAATAGTGAAAAGTTTTGTTTATTGAGCTCTACAACTTTTACATTTACCACTTTTATGAGAAATTTAGATTTTTTTTATGTTTATGGCCAAAAAGCGATTTTTAAGCCAATATAAGCGTCTTTAACCGTATTTCGATTGTTATCTTGGGAGGAATTGATTTTAAAGTAAAATGTTGAACAGGGAAAAGATGAATTATTTCAATTCATAAACTGTATCTTTTTAGACTTCATGAAAATAGTGCATTTCGATACAAGTGTGCGAAGCGGGTGATACTGGCACGGGTGACAATTATACGAGTCGAGAAAGACATGGCAGCTATCCTTTATTACTATTCGCACTCTCCCCACCATGTGTTCGGTATTGCAAGTCTGGCGCTCTCTCCAGTTTTTGCGTGCGCGAAGTAAACCGATCTGCACATGCGCGTTTCTCGCGTCAAAAGTCAAAAGTTCGTGGGAATTGGTCATAAACATTTTAAAACGTGGTAGAGACGTAGAATTTTGGACCAGTCTTCCTGGACACCGTCATCGATGCGTAGGCTTGCATTTTTATGTTTAGCCTTTTGTACTTAATAATAATAGAATTTTATTACTTGGAAAGTATATAAAAGTGGTTTTCAACTTTAATAAAGAACAATTCTCAGAATTTTCTCTTTGGATAAGAGTAAGTTTCTTAATTTGTTCATTTGAACATTGTGGGTTTCATTTTCTACTTATGTAAAGTATAAATATCCTAATTTGTTCTTTAGAAAAGAGTAAGTTTCATTCTTTCGGATTAATCTTTCGGAAATTCGGGATTAAATTTTCTACTTTTAGAGATTGACATTTTACTCTTTTAACCCTGTAAGGGGATACCGTATATAAACATTCGTTTCTATATGACCGATTTTTTATGAAAAGTTCTCAGATTGCACAAAATAATAGAACAATATAACAAGAATATGCTTCTACTCCTTATTCAAGTGACGAATTAAATAAATACATTGTATATGACGATGATTGAGGCTGCTGATGGGAAAGCAAGACATTTATCGCTGTGTGAATATCATTGATGATTTTATTCATGAAAAATGTTGCAAGGCATCTCTATATAAAATATTCTATGATACATAAACTTTATATTAGAGCAATAATTAAATGTAATAATGAAAAGTGGCGAGCCAAATGATGCAATATCGAAAGCAGATGCCATGATTGAACACAATCATATTAGCAAATAAGCTTTGAGGAAGACTCCTAGATGACACTGTCATTCTTTTACAACATAAATGATCTATTCCGCTCAATTCAGGATCCATCCGGGTGGACTATTTGCTGTAGAAAGATTTTAGGATATGCTAGTGACTTTTTGTTTTACCTTTTTATATCTAATCAGTTGGAATGAAATTGAGACGAGTATCAGAAAATATATTTCCGATCATGCCTCTGCAGATAAATTTCTTTTTCATCACCCTATAGAATAAAATAATGAGCTTCTGATTGTCGAAGCAGAAGAGACTTTTTCTCTGCACTGCAATTTTTTATGGATTCTAACCGATTGGTCTATTATCTGGGATAACATAAAATAGTATATAATCGTCACTATTTACTTTTATACGCAGATTTTCGCTAAAAGGAATTTAGTTTGAGATTACATATACAGAATACTTGCTTCCTGTTGTGACATATGCAATATGACGTCCAGCATGCAAGCTGACAGTCTACATGGATGGAACCCGAAACACAGCGTTCCGGTCTCCATCTACGTAGGCTATCGTCTATATATAAGTTTGAGGTTAGGTGTCAAATACGTAGAATATGCATACAATGCTCGGCGTAACTTTGTACAAAAGCAGGAGCATCTCAAAGCAAATATTGCTTTCAAAATTAGTGTATGTGTAATGTATGTCAGCTTTATAGAAAAACAGTAATTGGATCTTAGTTAATACCTTCATCATCGATTGTGCAGAAACATTACGTGCAAAAGGTGTACGTATAGTGTAAGTGATAGCTTTCTAAAAAATCAAGAATGCCTCATGGTGAATATTCCTTCAAACATTTAATATGCGTAAAGTGTATAAGTGTCACATGTATAAAGTATATAGGTAGTGCACATAATAGCTTTGTATAAAAACAGTAATTTCATCATAGTAAATATCAAGTAAAAAATTTATTAAAAGTAATAAGTATAGTATAGAAATATTAGATACAGATTTTGTGTATGTAAAGCGCATGTTTTAGCATTGTATAAAAGCAGTAGTTTTATCACTGAAGATCAATTCTAAAGGTTATTATTATTTGTATAGAGTAAGTGTAGAATCTACAAAATTTCGAGGTGCTTATACGTTTAGTGTCAGTGTTTGACACTAATAGCGCTTCTATTTCATTCATATTTTCAGGTTAATATACACCAGTTATCAAAACAGGAAACTAACCTCTAGTAAGTTTTTTAACTTCGGCATCGCCTTAATACTTAGGTTCACTGAAAAATTACATTCAGCTTAGACTTACGTTATTCACAGGAAAAACGTAGATAAGAGTCAGAAAATATCTATCCCTATGTTTTCATGGTTGGTATTTCCATTAACGAGGTCAGAATTGCATTATGACCACTCTGGAAACCAATAAGGCAGATTTTAAATAAATAATTGACAAAAACTTGGAGATCTCAGACTGTATGATTTTTTTATCACGTTGAAAATGCGATCGAATAATTCGTGAAACCAATTAAGTGTGCACAAACTAGCTCAAGTATAAGATGTTGATGATGTACCTCATCCATTAACCGATTGTAAAGATCGAATACTTGTGGAAATAGTATATCAATCTTAGTCTTGAATCTGAACCATACCTTATCAAAGGTATTAAAAGAGGTACTTCGGCACTTGTGAACCCTATCGAGTCTAATTTTGAATCCATAGCAGTGACGTAATTGATTCCAATGTTTAAATCATGCTTTACCACATACTTCCTAAGTTAAGATTTCTTACTGATGACGTTGTTCTCACGATTTCTGTCGATTCTATCTTACAGTTACAGTGCATTTCAAGTAGAGTTTAGTCAAATATACAAGTAGACCCATATTTGTAAAGTAGTTGGCGAAGTATAGATGATATTGAGGAAATCTCCCAGCAGCTGTCATTTGTAAAAAGGGTTTCAATAAATTGAGTACTTTACGAGGAACCTAGTTGTGCAAACACTCCACAATGTCAGTCCAAAGTGTAAGGGTTTTCCACGTATGAACTGATACAGTGAAGTTCCTGCATATTATTTAGACATCATTTCGTCCCCTGACAAAGCGGTTCTACTAACACCAAACTTAAGAATATTTTTTTTAAATATTTTGAGCAATGCACGGGGGCGCCAAGCCTTTTCATTAGTATCGTTATCTTGCTACTTCGAATAATTCATTTTCGAGTTGATGTTCTCATAGACATTGATAAACCTACTTCATAAGCTAAGAAGGGGTCTTCTGACCAGTAATCTTTCTGAGTTTTTCTTTTCTTGAGCGAACTTACCATAATAATTCCTATAAATGTATTCGAATCGCTCAATTTCGAATGCAGACGATTCTCCTCATAGGCATCGATGATGTATTTTGTGCAATAGTACTCTATCTTCAAGTCTATCGGAATGTATTATTTCGCCATCCAACCCATGGAATTGATGATCTTTTTCCAATTTAGCTAGATCTTCTCGATAAGTAGTATAAACTTTGTCATAAATGATCTCAGATAGCTCTTCACTATTTTCAACATCAGAATTCGCATCATCAGAACAAGTAGAATCATTTGGATTCAGTTGTGCAACTAATTCAACATCCGGAGCAATAGTCATTGGTCGTTTTGGTAGCATTTTGTGAATAAATTCCAAAGATATTGCTAAAAGTTATTGAAAGGTACAGAAAAAATATAGGGATCTAATAGTTATATTACAAAGTATTCAAAACGGCAGTGATTCTTTTTTTTTATAATACGAAAAACAAAAGGTATAGGTTAGATTACGTGAAATTACGGAAAAATACAAAACAAAGTATAAGGAGTTGAGTACCGGATACCAATATGATCGTTAACCTTTAGAGGGCCGGGATGACGCCTGTAGGCGTCATATGTTTTTTCATTAATTAAGCACACCTAAGTGGATCTTTGAGGGTTATTTAGGTCTCTGAACTCGATTCTGTCATCAAAATGAAAATTCAAAATGGCGGAAGTAATATGGCGGATACTATACCGAGTGCTTTTTTTTGAAAACTTTCCACCTGAATATCTCAGAAACCGCGGCGCGGATTAAAAATCGGCGAAATACGTGTTCGATGAATTTGAGGGGGGCGAAAAACCATACAATTAGTTTTCTGCCCAAAGTGAGGACACTGACCATATTGGGGTTAACTTGATTTTTTTGAGTGGTAATCCCATTATTTATTTTCGCAACATGTTCTGGACGGAAAAAAATTAACATTTGTAGGAAAAGTCTCCCCCCCCCCTAATATTTCGAGCTATTATCGTGGGAAAATTCAACTCAATATCTCAGAAATCCCGGAAACAATCGGTTGAACCTTTGTTTCAGGATCATTGGCTGTTTTCCGCGATTTTTGAGATATTGAGTTAGAAATTTCACAAAAAACCACAATTTAGGATTCAAATTTCCACGCAATAATAACTCGAAATATTGAGGTGGGGGAGAAAAGTTCATTCTTTTTCCGCGTAGAACACGCGACGAAAATAAAAAATTAGATTTCCATTCAAAAAAATCAAGTTGACCCCAATATGGGCAGTGTGCCTACTTTGGGTAGAAAACTAATTATATAGTTTTTCGCCCCCCTCAAATTCATGGAATACGTATTTCGCCAATTTTCAATCCGCGCCGCGTTTCTGAGATATTTAGGTGGAAAGTTTTCAAAAATACACCCGGTATACTAGATAATTACATTTTCGAATTTTTTACTCCAACTTATATTGGATATGTACGTGGTCTGTACATGACCGCTAGGTGGCGACTACACACTATCAAAATACTCGCAAGTAAAAAAACTCGGTGGAAACTATAAGTCAGAGTGAGCCGACTATTTATATTCACCATATAGCTCTTGCAGCTAAAGTGATCTACATAATTTTCGATTGTCATTGTTTGAATTTGCTATTTATGAAAATGGCTAATAGTAGTGGAGAGTCTGAATCAGAATGTGGAGTAGATTGTGACGCCCAGCCCATGCGTATTACAATTTTTGTTTTTGTTTAGTGCCGAGCGCAAGGCGGTACCGATATGTATATATAAAAAGCTCGATCGCCAACGAGCCCGTCCGAGCTTGGGCGAGCGCGCCCCACCGAAAGCGCAACGGCGTGGAGGAGGGAAAAGCTCCTCACGGAGGGGATAACCCTTTCTCACGCTCGGTGCGAATATAAAAGGCGCTGTGCCGCCACAATTTTTCACTCACTCGCTCGCTAACTCCTGGAGCTAACAACTCTCTCGGGTTGCCTGAGAGCTTTGTCTTTTCGAATAAATCAGTTTAGAGCTATACGTAATTGATTTATTAAATATATCTCCTTTCCTTGTCTGGTGATTATACGGTCCAATATGTGACTGTGTAGTCTTCCAATTGCTAGAATAGTTAAAATCATTAAAAATAATAATCTCATAATCCATGATGATTATGCAGTCCATTAAGTGACTGTGTAGTCTTCCTAGTGATAAAGATTGTAGTTAAAAATAAATACGACTCTTGGAGATTATACAGTCAACTACGTGGCTGTATATTCGTCCGTCGCGAGTCAAGCAAGAATAAAATATATATCTCCTTTCCTTGTCTGGTGACTGTGCAGTCCAATACGTGGTTGTATGGTCTTCCATCGCGTTAAAATAATTAAAAGCACTAAAAAATTAATCTAATAATCCGTGAGGATTATGCAGTCCATTGTGTGGCTGTATAGTCTTCCATTGTGATTAAGATTATAATTAAAAAGAAATACGACTCTTGGAGATTGTACAGTCCACTACGTGGCTGTTTAATCGTCCGTTGCGAGTCAAATAAAAGTAAAATATATCTCTTTGCCTTGCCCGGTGACTGTGGAGTCCACTACGTGACTGTATAGTCTTCCATCTACTTAAAACAATAAATCAGTAATAATCTAATAATCCATGATGATTACGCAGTCCATTACGTGACTGTGTAGTCTTTCATTGCGATTAGGATTATAAATAAAAATTAATACGACTCTCGGAGATTGTACAGTCCACTACGTGGCTGTATAGTCGTCCGTCGCGAGTCAAACACGAGTTAATAAAATAATCTAATAATCCGTGATAACGATGCAGTCCATTGTGTGGCTGTATAAGTTTTCCTAGCAATCAAGATTATAATTAAACTTGAATCAAAGCAAAAAACAAAATACGACTCTTGGAAATTATGCAGTCCATTACGTGGCTGTATAGTTTACCGTTGCGAGTCAAATAAAAATATAAAACTAAACCACGAATCACGCGAAAAGCCTTACGCGATATTACAAGCGACTTTTCGAGTCCGAACTCTATATTAATAAAATTTATGCAGACGCTTATCTCGAAAAGAAGCGAAAGCGCAGCTCGTGTGCCCGTCATAAGATTCTGATGAGGTGATTATCGAGATAGATCCTGATGATATTGATTACGTTCCAGGTCTGGACATATTTGTGGACAATTCTTTTTTTCCCTCTATAAAACCGTTCGTTTCACGTTCTGGTATGAAAGAAGATATTGGACTAGGTGGAAATG
>UELU01138023.1:116434-153737 GCA_900490025.1 Megastigmus dorsalis | reverse complement strand
ATATATATATATATATATATATATACTAAGATATCCAGTGACCTTATGTATACATTTTGCACATTATAAGAAGCTGATTAGTACTGAAATTTCCCCGCAGCCTAAAAGTTAAATACAATGGATACGGTACGTTATAGTCATTGAATATGATGGGCAGTAATTCCAGAAGTCTGCATTTAGTCGTATACCTGAAATCAATTGTGCAGGAACTCGAGGCTCAAGCACACGCAGGTCCGACTGTACAAACGATTTTACAAAGTTATCATATACTTATTTATGAGCCTGGAAAATCCGAGGGAAAATCTCGAAAAATCCCTGAATTTTTTCAACAGGACGGGTGGCGCTGTCACAATTTCATATCAACTACGGCGCTAAAAGTGAATTCTCCCTTCCCTAATCCTAGGTACCCCCAGTAAGCTCCCTTCCCTAAACTTTTAGGTATCCCCAGTAAGCAGGTAATTGCTACACTTTTGGCGGCGTTAGTCTCTTAGTAGCTGTCGAAGAAAACACATATAACGCATAAACACCCATGCACGCTTTATTTTTCTACAAAATATAGCGTGATAAAATAATTAATTTAAAAAAATTTATACATGAATTAAAATTGTTTCTCAGTGTCAAATATAAAGTGCAAGCGTAGAAAGGTCAAATAAAATACTAGTGCGCGTGTACGGTGTATATAGACAACAGCTGAAAAGAGATAGACTGCCAAAGGAGAATAAAAGAGAGAGAGAAAGAGAGAGAGAAGGAGATAGGTCATCGGTGTGTTTTGTGTGTACGACAACACGGGCCACTGCATGTATGTGTAGCTGGCAGAGCAACTCTCGAATAGGTTCTGCTGTACACTGCTGTGGCTGTCACTTGCTGGCTAGGGATTTTTAGGCGCAGCGCGTTCGAACGTAGCGCGAGCGAGACAGCGAAAAACAGCTGATGCTGTACGACGGACACCGGCGAAATGTCAAAGTCCAAGCAAATCGTAAGTCAAGGGCTTGATTCCTAAAGTTATTCGGATCGCAGTACAACAGTTCCAAGAGCTTCCTCGGTGATGGCGATGGCAAGTCTTGGTCTGAAAAATTAGCAGATCATCGTCACCGCCGACGACGCATGGCTGCTCGTAGAAACAGACGATCTGAAAATTACTATATCGCCACTCGACAACTTGGCACTTCAAACAATACTCAATTTTTCACTTTTTTGCATGATTGTTCACATCCCCAATGTTTGATTGGACATTTTTAAATGCACCATTATTCTAGATAAAATTCCGTAATTTTTGAGCTCCAAAAAATGTTTCTAACCTATTTGGCTTTGGAGCAGTTTGTTTTGAAAAATTGAGTAATGGTCTGTTAGAAGTGACTACATGTTAAAAGCATATATTTTCTTTCTATTGTTTGGTTTTCTACTGTGGCAATTTGAAGGGTTTTTTCTGTAAGGATGAGGAATAATTATCTGGATGTTTTGCAGATCCTGCGTGTACAATCTGCAGAGGGTACAAAGCGAATCGAGGCACGACCTTCTGACACCATCACTCAACTATTTGAAAAGGTACGAATAATCATTACAATTAATAGTTTTTCACAGAATTTATTAGAATTGTTCAATAGAAACAAAAATAATTGTTCCACAATTAGACATATACGTAAGTTGTGCTCAATATAACAATAAGACTGTGCGAAATTTTCAATACTGTAAAATATTCATATATTAGATTTTATTTAATAATTTATATTTTATCAACTACTTTTGTTTATAATTAACACATTACAATCTAATACTTAAATGCATAATAGAAAACAAGCTTATGAAATATAATTATTTAAATATTTCTTTGGATATTACAATTTTTTGATTCAATGTTAAATTCCTGAATTCCAACAAATTCCTTTAGTTATCAATAATTCTTAAAAAACTTAGTAATTATAGTAAAGGTAATTGTTCTATAGGTTTATACTATGGCTAACAATAAACCATAAATTTATTTTCTTTTAAAGAAGTTATCGTTAAGAAATAATAAATAACAGAGATATATTGAGGTTATTAAATATTATTAACTTTAGTAAAATATTATTAAGTTTTAGGACTAGAAAAAGCTGGCTCTTTGAGGAGTTGTTAGGAAAATTATAGTATTCTTATAAAATTTCTATTTTAGAATTAAAATAAATTGTTATTATAAAAGATTTTGTAAGTAACCAAATTTCAAAGTAAAATGTCTTATATATTAATATAATAATTATTATAAATTAATAACAAATTGCATTTTTTAAATTGCTTTAATTAAATTATACATTTTTTTACAGATTTATGATGCATTCGAACTACGCAGTTTTGGCTTTGGCCTTTATAGACAACGTAATCAAAAAGATGAAATTGTATCCTCTCGAAGTAAAACCATTCAAGGAGTAGGACTAAAGCATGGGGACATGTTGTATTTGGCACCAATTAATGGTGCTGTGCTGTGGGATACCCCGTCAACCAGCAGTGCCTCCAATGATGGATCCTCAGGTATGAGTCAATAATAATTATTAAATATTGGTAACCTAAAAATTAAATATTGATAAATTTAATAAGACAGTCTAAAATTTATTGCATTAAAATACTATATTGGAAAAAAGAATACATATAGTACTATTTTTTATTAAAAACGGAAATATTTAAAATAGGTAAGCTTTATTTAAAGCTCAGAATAAATTTTGCCAACTCATTGCACACAATGCAATAATAAAATTTTGCATTTATTTTTATTTTTCTGATTATATATAAAAATTACTAATTTCAACTAAAAGAATGTAAACTTTAAGTTTTATAATTTAAAATGAAAAGTTTAAGCTTTATTTAACTTTTTAAGAATCACAGTAATTATTAATCTACAAAATATTCTTTTTATAGAACCAATGGATGTTACTCCAAGTACCAGTAAAGGATCTCATGGACAACAAGGAGTTACTAGCTCTGTACGAACACTTTCCACTGTTGTTGAAGATGAAGTTGATCTACAGCTATGGAAATTAAATGGAAAAATACAAAGAAAACGAGATGAGAAATTGTAAGCATGTTTCTTTCTATGCATAAAAAAAAATTAAAACTTTAATTACCACTCATATATTTATTTATAATATTTTTTAGTTGTCGACATGGAGCAAATGGTTGCTGCGTTCATTGTTCACCATTAGAACCTTTCGATGAGTCATATCTCAAAGAGCAAAATATAAAGCACATGTCTTTTCATTCTTATCTAAGAAAACTCACAGCAGGTGTAGATAGGTAAATAACTAAACAAAATTAGCACAAAACCATATCAATCTTTGAAAGTTTTTTAAATTAATGAATATTTTACTTAATTTCAGAGGTAAATTTTTACAATTAGAGGACATAAGTTGTCGTATAAAAACAGGCTGTAAAGATCATCCACCATGGCCTAGAGGCATTTGCAGCAAGTGTCAACCTAATGCTATAACCCTTAACAGGCAACCCTATCGACATATTGATAATGTCATGTTTGAAAATGCCAATTTAGTTGAACGATTTCTAAATTATTGGCGTATAACAGGCCACCAGCGCATTGGCTACTTATATGGGAGATATGAAATGCACTCAGATGTACCTTTAGGTATCAGAAGTGTAGTAGCTGCCATTTATGAGCCTCCACAAGTAAGTATCTGAAATTTATTTATTTGCATTCATTAATATAGTTGAAAATAATCAAATTTAAATTTGCAAATTATTTTGCAGTTATTTATTTAAAACACCATTTATTTTGCTAAAAACATTTTAAAATGGCATTTGTATGATTTTTTAATTTATAATGTTACAAAAATTTAATTTCAACAAATATAAAAAAAAATCAACATGTTAAATATAAAAAAATATTACTAACCAAAATATTCATAAAATTTTAGGAAAGTTCACGAGATTCAATTGTTCTTTTACCAGATGAAAAAGAAGCTTTAGTTGATGAATTAGCTCAATCCTTAAATTTGCAGAAAGTTGGATGGATTTTTACAGACCTTATAGCTGATGATGTTAAGAAAGGCACAGTAAGTAACCTGATAATTATGTATATACTTTTCAATAAATAAATATATTTATATGAATGTAATCTTTTTAGGTAAAACATGTGAGAAATATTGAAAGTCACTTTTTATCCGCACAAGAATGTATTATGGCTGGTCATATACAAAATACACTTCCTAATCCTTGTCGCTTCTCACCGGATAGTCACTTTGGTTCAAAAGCAGTGACTGTTTGTGTTACCGGTAAGTTATATATTTGGCTTTCTTTAGAAAATGTAATTGGCTTGTAAATGTAATTTAACAATTACTTATGCTTCTTAATAGGTGATGATAAAAATCAAGTACACATGGAAGGATATCAAGTAACTTATCAATGTATGGCACTGGTACGCGATGGATGCTTAGTGCCAACAAAAGATGTACCAGAACTCGGCTATGTTATTGAATCAACTGATAAGAAATATGTTCCAGACGTTTACTATAAGGTAAGATTTTTATTTTAAAATATATTATTTTTCTGCACTTATTCATTTTTCATTATATTCTGAAAAATGCTTCATAAGTATGTATAAAAATCCTTTTTTTTTTTCTACAAAAGTTATATTTTAGAGTAGTTTACAAAAAATATCTTTTAGATTATCTATTATTTATGATGATTTTGATTCTTTACACCTATGCTAATTAGTTTCATTTGGTCTAAAAATTTAAAAAAAATTTTAAAATCTATAAAAAAATTAGAGTTTAATAAAATTATTCTCAAAATTTAGGAAGATGCAAGATTAATGGTGAAAACGATATCATTTTCCATTTGTAACAATTTCAAGAATAATCTGATTGAATTCGATAATTTTGACATACACCATTCCAAAGCTTATATTTTTCTTTATTTTTTTCATATATTTTTAATTCTAATTAAAATGAGCAGCATGGGTGTAAAATTGGGATAGATTTTAGAGTCGACTTTCGATTTCTAATTTACAATTTAAACACAGTTTAAGAATCATCATAAAAATTAAAACGAAAACTTATCTTTGAGTACCCTCTTTCTGCTTCTCATTATCAATAGATACATGTAATGAACTTAATTTAAATAGAACTGAATACATGAGTTTTCATTTGAAGCCTAATATTTGTTATAACGAATATTAAGGAAATAAAAATGTTTCTTCGAAAATTCACAATAGTTTTGACAAAATTTCAACTAAAACGCGAAATTTATTATTTTCTAACTTGTTTTACAATTTTAGAAAATTTAAAAAAATAATTGTTTTCTTAATGAATTATCAAATTATACTATCGAAAATTATTCTACTGAATATTTTTAGAATATTTCAGTCAATTTTGATAAAGAACCAATGACTTTCATGTACAAATTTATAATACAAAATTCATATTTTTTAAAAAAAAGTTCTACCATTTGCAATTTAAAATTATAAATTAAAATATTACTAGATGAAAATTCATGTATTTAACAGTGTAATTTATTTGCTAAATATCAATTTTTAATAATAGTCAATTAATTTAAACAATTTTCAAATTTAAAAAATAAATGGATGAGTTATGAACCTACATTTAACATGACCATTTTTCTTAAAAGTAAAAATAAAATCGAAGTCTTACTGTATTAATAAACATATATCTACATGTCTTTACACTTAGAACAAGTGCAAAAAATAATATATTTACTAATAATGACGTAGGAGTTATCCTATTTTTTTTTAGCACAATCAAATAAATGCGTTCAAAATTAAGTATCTATAAACTTAACTTGTTTGTGTTTAAAAAAATTTGATATACTAGTTCTCTATAGATATATAAATTCTTATATGCGACATTGAATTTCTTAAAACAAGAGGGGTAAGGTTCTGAAAGAATAAGACAGTTTTTTTGCACGAAGAAATGAATTCATAACTGAAAATTGACGATCTAAAAGTACATTAACTTGGGTAACGAGCGTACACATGAATCGCAATTAAATAACTAATTCGTACCGAATATACGCTCCACCGGCGTTCACGCGTTAGCTCAATGGAGGGGTAGACCCAAAATCGTTAGGTCAGGAACAAAAAGAATATGTTTACGGCCCTTGTATACTCTCGTGTTTCGTCGGAGAGTAAAAAACCAAGCGAGATTTTGTTTTTCAAGGAAAGAAGAATGGAAAATAGTGTAACTTAAAGCTCTTCGCAGTTAGTCGCTTCGTTCGTACATAGTATACTTTTTTTTTTCATCGCAATACAATTCGCATCCCATTTCAGAACAGGAATCGGTGATTTTTTGTGTGTGTTTCGGTAAGAGGGAAAAAACGGTTTCGAAATCGCGTCATTTATTACAAGCTATGCGTTGTTGCCTCGTCAACTTCATAAAAATATATATACAGGTGGCTTATACTCCCGGTTTCTCTTTTGCCTTAGTATCGTTTTTTTTAAATATTTTGTTTACTTTTCCTGTGATTACTTTTTTCGTGGTTACTTTTTTATAATCGTCGTTTGTTTAAATACAACTTCGTACGTAGTTATAATATTTTCGTCGTTAAACGCGTTTTTCGTGGCTTACAATATGAAAACCGAAATTAAGAAGAGAAACTTATCGTTCGAGCAACGCTTGTGTTTGTATTTTTTTTTTTTATTATTTCTTATAACTCGCTTCGCTTCGCGCGCTCTTGCACAATTACGTTTTATCGTGTAAACGGGCGTCATTCGCTTTTACACATTATTTTTCCTCCGCACGTTCTTTATTTACTCGGCTCTCTCCCACCCCATCGTTTTATTATTCGTCGCGACTCTTCTTAATCGTTATTGCGCCGCGCGATACACAATTATCATTTAGTCAGATACACAATTAACAGCGTTAAAACTTTTAAGTTCAACATCGAATGAGGTTCTCTTCTTTAGAAGGCATTCTCTCGCGACGATCTTTTTTTCTCTACGGCTAATCTCGACGAGAATATGCTGGCATCGATACGTTTTTACGGAAACGGAACCACCTTAGAAGCTCGTCTTGAGGATAAAAAATTTTGTTCCTATCGCTTTATAAAAAACGTTTGTATGCCTTTAATTTTCTTCTGTTCGAGATTATGAAAGAGACGATGTTACGCGCGCGTTGTTACTGAACAAGATAGTTTGTTTCTCTTTGTTTTTTTTTTAACTTAAATTTTATTGGAAGACTATCTTACGGAATGTTGAGGAAAAAACAATACCAACTTTCTCTATTGGACAACGATAGCGACTTTTTCGAAAAAGCAAGCAATAGAAAGTGATTATTTTCTCTTTTTACGATATGAGACCTCGCGTGTCTTTCACAATCATCGAACAGTACTTCTTAACCGCTGTTACTTTGAATCCGTGTACGTACGTCTCTCAAGACTTTGTTTAAGGTGGCTCGGTGTTTTTTCGCTTAAATAGTTACAATCGTTTAAACGCGTTCTGTGGATACGTAATACACAGTAGTAGTTAGGTAGTGTAGCAGTAGTATCTGTCTCGCTTTCTCTCTCTCATTTTTTATTTTTTTTTATTTTTTTTTCATCCTAAAACGCATACTCGTGTATATTATGTGTGTGGCATTTTTTATTGTGTAACGCTTTATTTACTCTCACGCATTTGTGTACTTGTACAATATTTTCTTTTTTGTCTTTTTTTCGTATTTCGTGGTATATAGTACAATAACGATGGGATTTACGAGGATTTACATATGAGTAGCACATAACATATTACATAATCGTAGTATTTTCGATATACAGCATCGAGGAATGATTCCGTTAAATACACAGACTTTCGTACACGTGCGTCTGTATTTATTTGTTTATTATTTATTTATCCTTTTTTTTTGTATTTATTTTACGCTTTCCGACCGAGATAAATACTCGCTTCCCCCCTTTCTGCTCAAAAAATTTTTTTTCCATTTTACGCAAAATGATTAATTCTTTTTGTCCACTCTCTCGATGAGGAGGCATGTCTCAGCCCAAGGGTTTTTTGCGCGTTCAATCTCCTATATACGTATACCTTTTCGCATCGCTCGCACCTATTTGCTATATTAACTCGTAAACACACTTGCGTAAAACATGCACTCTAAAGACACACGACGATAATTTTTTTCGTTTTTTTTTTTATTCATCAATTTTCGATTCTCTTTCTCTCCCCCTTCTCTCTGTTCTGCATTTTAGGCCTTACTTTGCTCGTACATATTATTTTCGCAAACAACACTTGGCTTTATTCTTCGAACGCGGTGCGAGATGTACCAACCTTTACAATATTTCCGTTATCGTGTTACTTTTTAATCATCTTTTAAATACGCGGCTATAATAATAGAGGCTCGCTAGTTTAATGGAGAGCAAAACTAGATCGAGAGCTGATCGGTAGGGATATACTTGTTTCTCTTTTCATTCGGGTTTGTCTCGACTTCGCTCTTTCGATATTGATTCTATCTAAATTACGCACTATTTCGCTGCGTAGTCATCACATAATACTTTATATTTATATATTCGATCCCTTGGCGGTCTCTCAATCCACGTCTTGCCTCTGGAAGGATACACGAGCTTTTTTTTTATTTATCTTTTTTTTTTCTTATATCTCCCGTTTTCTCGGACTCACAACGCCGAGCCACGCGCAATTGCATTCTTCGGCCAAAAAACATACAATTCCTGTCTAAAAATATATATAATATATATGTGTATATATATTTATATATATATATATATGTGTGTGTGTGTGTATGTATATATATGTGTGTGTGCTCGATAGCCCCTGGTGTATATTTTTTTTATTTCGTTTACAATAGTCATTTTAATATTTCATATTAATTCCCCACACTTGCACGTGTCGTGGCTAACGATTATTCTACGGGTAGCGTTTTTTTTTTCTTTACATTTTTTTTCCATTACAATTATCGTTAAGACATAGTACCTTCCATCACTTTAAAATAGAAACTGCTTGATAAGGTATTTTGTTCAAACTTATTATTTAACGGAAGTCAACGATGCCACTTTCACATTTTTATGTAATTTTTAAAGTAGTGAAAGTAACTATTTAAATAAAGACAATGTTTATTAAGTTCGTACTAGTAAGCTGTTTAAATCATTATCAAACAGCCATAACGTACTTTTATTAAATAACTTTTTCATTGTACATAACAGTCATACTTGTATTTTGAAATCTTTGAAATAAGAATGGAACGTTCGTTTATACATTTTCGTTTATTTTGGTATTGGTCACTGTTAAGTGTACGAATGGTAATGACAGAGGTTCTGACGAAATGGAAACAGTAATTCATTAAAATAACGCAAGGTACTCGTGTCTATTCCGTATATTTAACCGTATAACGCACGATTCTCAATATTTTTTTTTGTTTTATCATTTTTTCTGCTCCATTAACTTTATCAAGTTACATTTCAACTATTACGTGCGTTCGTGTATACTTCAAATATACACATACAATAGCGAAAATAAACCTCGGAGCTTAACGCGAAGCTTTTATTTTATTTCTCTCATCGTCATCTGTTAAAACAATTTACCGCATTTTTTTCTAACTAAGAGTCGCATCGATCTGAGGTACGTGTATATGCGTCGGTCCAAAAAATTTCGCGTCGTTCGCGTTTAGACAAGAGTTTGTTTCCTTTTTTTTATATATATATTCTCCCCCCACGCTTCAAATGTATATATGTGTATATATGCGCGTACGTTTGTGTATATGTATCGGCTTTTCATATTCTTTAAATCGTTACAATAGAACTCGACTCGCTTTCGTTAGGAAAATATCGATATTTGTCATCTACTATCGTCATCTCAATAATTACGTCTTTTGTCTCAATAATCGCCGATTTCTCCTGGATATCATTTGTCTTATTAATCTTTTTTTTCGTTAAACTCGTTCACGCTTTAAAAATAGATTTCAACCTCTTTAGAGAATCTCTAAACGTTTAAATACTCGCGGACGTCATCATCATACCCCACGTACGCGCGAAAAAATGGACTCTCCTCCCGAATGCCACATCATATTTCCTTAAACTCGACAATAATAATTCGACAAAACACGGCACGCGCGCGAGATTACACTGAATTCTTCGACCAAAAAACCGTCGGCTATCGTCCGTTTACCAAAAAAAAAAATCAACCTCAACGCCATCGTCGACCTCCTCGCTCTTTCTTCATTTCTTCGAATCGCCTTGTAACAGAAACGCATCATCATTCTCATCATCATCATTATCATCATCGCTATCATTATCGTCATCATAATTTTACGAAAAAGAACAAAAAAAAAAGGTAGAAGGAAAATAATAAAAAAGTCGCTCTAAAACGCGAAAGCCTCGTCGACGTCGAGCCTTCGTTACAGCTTGCCGCACTTGGTGATCAATATGGTCTTGGTCGGCTTGCCCGTCTGATCGCCGTACGTCGAGATCTTCTCTACGAGATCGAGGCCCTCGACCACGTGGCCGAAGATCCCGGTGAAGCCCCTCATCTCCTGCAGTATTATGCGAAACTGCGAGCCCACCATACCCAAGTTGTCGTGTCGCTTCTGGGTCCTCCTCATGCCGACAGCCCCCCTGACCGCCGGGAACTTCGTATCGTCGGGCATGAAGAAGCCGTCCTCGAATATGCTCCTGCCTCCCCGGCCGTTGTTGAGCTCGAAGTCGCCGGTTATCACGCTCTCGCCCTCCCAGCACTGGAAGATCGTGCAGCCTTTGTAGCCGATGCCCACCTCGCCGGTCGCCAGCACGCTGAAATTCTTGGCCATCTTGGGGGCGGCGTCGGGCCTGACCTCGATGACGATCCTGCCGTGAGGCGCGCCGTTCACCTCGATGTTGAAATAGTACATTGGGTAGGGGTTGGACGGCCCTCTCAGGCTGGACGGTGGCTGCTGGGCCGAGTGGACCGCTACGAGACTGCTGTTGTTGGCCGCGGCGGTGGCAGCCGCAGCCTCAGCCGGGCTCATGAAGCTCGTGGCCGCGCCCTGCTGGAGCATCGCGTTCGGGGGCGGCGCCACGACCGGCTTCACGGACGGCGAGCCGGGCGGTATCAGCAGCTGCTGCTGCTGCTGCTGTTGCTGTTGCTGCTGCTGGGGTTGGGTCTGGGGCTGGGGCTGCTGCTGCTGGGGCGGCGGTGGTGGGGCGACCGGGGCCACGTGGACGGTGGCCACCTGGGGCGGTATGTGGTACTCGATCGAGCCGTTCTGCAGGTGCTGCTGCTTGCTGACGACGTGCCTCGAGTAGAGCTGGGACATGCAGTAGTTGGCGAGGAAGAGTATGGGGTTCTGGGAGGCCGCCAGGTGATTCGGTAGGCGGCCACCGTTGCCGGGCTGGGAGACGAGGGGCTCGCCCGAGTGGATGCCCGCTACGGCCTGCTTGAGGAGGGCGAAATCGAAGACGACGCCCGAGTTGCCGATGAGATCGTCGAGCTGGCACTGGAGCATCATCTCCTGGTATTTGGTCTGTAGCCTCTGCTTCTCGAGCATGAGCTCGGTGTGCAGGGAGTAGATGTCGCTCGGCCCATCCGACAGCTGGAGGGAGGTTTTGGCCTTGCCGAGGGTCTCGCGGGCATCGGTGATTTCGGGGAAGTGGCTCCAGCCGTTCTGGAGGTCGGTCTCCACGTGGGTCTTGAGGGTGACGCAGGCCTCGAGGACCTTGATGAGGAAGTCGCGCTGCTGCATCGCCAATCGCTGGATCTCCGCCGACAGTTTGCCCATCGCTGCTAATTCCAATTGAACCTGAGGATCACATTCAGAGTGTGGCTTTTAGCGGAGGGGCTCGTCGACTTTTTTTTTCGTTACAACGACGAATGAGCGCGCAACGTGATAATTAAGAGGATGACAAAAATTGTCTACGGTTATATACTTACATCTGACATAAGTTGTTCTTTGGCGTCAGTCTGTGATTTAATCTGATGGCCGGGATGCTCTTGCGGCGTCGCACACGCCCGACAGAGCGCCGTGCAACAAGTCCCGCACCAAAGTGCCAGCGGCATTCCATGGGTATGGCAATTTTCACTCTGCAATCGAGAGAAACAGAAGAACAAAGTGAAAGGGATTAGAAACAGTTGCGTATCCGTGTGTATGTGTGCGTGAATCATTAATTGAGCTTATAAAGAGGTGCGAATTCGGCCGTTTCTCGGAGCAAACGTCCTGTTCAGCCCTTACGTCATAATCCCGTTGCCGCGTTTTAAACCTCTTGCCGTGGCGCGATATGGCTTCGCACTTGTAGCGCTAATTACTTTTACGCTTTTTATTTTCACGACAACCCGAACCATCTCATGTAGAAAATTAGACAAAATTGTACACTCACGTAGAAAATAACCTTTCTCGTATTTGACACTTGGCTTAACTAGGAGAGAGCATCCCGCTCGTGCTTATGTATATTAATCGCCGCTATATTCTATCATCTCATATTTTAACACGCCTTCTAAATCAATCGTTTAAGGATAATCTGTTTCGTTGATGTATCACCGACAAAATATACACAGAAATTATATATTCAACCGCTGAAGTTCGAATTGAAAAATTGAAATTCTTTCGTAACGACATCAATATTATCAAGAATTTTTCATTATGTAATTTATAAGATCTAATCAGGTATTAAAATAAGTGCATAGTTTAGCTTTGCTTCTTATAGGATCTTTTTTGTATTCCCTGCTTTTTAAGTAGATTAAAATTCAAATGGATATATATTCATTTATGAAAGCATGAGCCTGAATACAAATGGTTTCATTAATTTTCTTCAACTCAGGTGCTAACTACACAACGGAATACATAAGTAAACTATGACCATAACTTTTACCTCGAGTTTTTTCATGAAAGTAAGAGCATTCAGAATTCAAAATTGCAAGCTTATCAAGTAAATTACAGTCTCGATATAAACTACACCAAATCGATTCTTTTGGCAAATATTCTCTGGAATTTTCAAACTACCTCCAACATTTGGAAGAGCAACCTATATAATTATTATCGTTTGACTGCATCAATTTCTACTCGTGACTTGGTCGTCGCGTCTTGGCTGGCATTTAGTGTTCGACCTCGTCCCTTAACAATATGCTAAACTCGTCGTGAACTATATGAAAGTTGTGCATATTCAGTACCTTTCTCTCTTTTTCACTGGGCTTCGTAGTGACATTGTTCTGGGTTATTTTGAGGTGAGAGAAATTATTGGCTAATGCTAGGAGAGGCGAGTGTGTCGGCAAGGCATCGGGTCCCTGGTCACCCAGATCTGTTCTTTTCCAACAATGAGCACAGAACAGCTCCCGCCCCTTCAGCAGATTGTTCTCTATGCAACGCAAACAAAAGTAGTGCTTGCAGCTAAGAAACTTCGGGCACTGCTCCGTATCGTTGTACTTTTGTTTGCAGTAGCTGCACAACGTCAGCTCCTCTAGGTCCGTCAAAACGTTTGGATCCAGCATCTGAAAATTTAGAAAATCCAAATTTTTCATTTAAAAAAAAACAGCCGTTGGACTGCGCTTGAAGGGCCCATGGGATAGGATACGGACACGAGTGTCTTTTAGTCCATCGAATATTGAATGTTTTCACGTCTCCTTTGTCTCATGAGCCCTTCTATTGCGAATAATATCAATAATTTTGCTTTAGTCCAGTGCAATAATAAGTATCTGTCTTATAATTAAAACGAGTGCAAATTTTCAAAGACCGCCCACAAATTCTGACTAATCGACCAAAAAACCAAAACAAACATAACAAAACTGGAGTGTTCCAATTGATGTGCATAATCAATCGTTATACGCTGTCGCAAGAAAACCAATGAAATGAAATCAAAGGGCCAAAAGGAAATGCGAGTTCACGTGCACGCATGGCCCGCGGCTGTCCCTTAGAACCGCGCCAAAGCATAATGACGCTTTGAAAGATCGGCGTTATGCAACTGGCGAGAAACCGAGCGAGCTAGCGACCCGACTGGTATAGCGATCTCGCGCGGTTGCGTCTGTCCTCGCGCGAGGGGTGGGGGAGGAAGGAGAATCGCGATTTCAGAATACGCAAATTTCATAATTTTTACATCGCCGTCGACGCTGTCGCTCATATCAAGTTATGAAACTCTCGGCTATGAGAGCGCGCGATGGTGGTGTCGAAAGGATGAATAAATCTAAAGAATTTCGAATGCCAGATCGCGCCTATCGGTCGCGCGTGGAAAGTTCCGACGCGCAAGTATATATAATAATGTATATATCGAGTGCAGCGCCAACGAAATGCAAAACTGCAGCAGAGCAAAATCGAAGAAAACTTTCATTTTCGAACGAGCTCTACGCACGGTTACCTCCGCATCGCGTATTATACCACGGAATCTATATGTTATACGCATGAAACCGCGAGGTGAAAAAGAAGCGACATAGCTCGCTGCTCCAATGTTCTCCACAATCTGGAGGCACAGGATGTGAACTCGGCCTCGGAGTCCCCGGGACAACATAGGCGCAGGGAACAATGGAAGCAAAAAAAAAAAAAAAGTGACATTTTGCGGCGGTAAGGGAGAGAGCGAGAAAGAAGACGCCGGGCACGCATGCGCTCGAAATCCCGCCAAAACTCATTGTGTGTGTCGTCCGCGTAGTGTCGAGGGGGGCAGAGCCGCCACCGCCACCGTTGTCGTCGCTACGTACGAAAGAGATAAAAAATCGATGTGCTTTCTCTCTTTCTCTCGCTCCCTTTGGCTCGCATCGTCCAAAGAGCACGAGCGAGCGAGCGAGAGAGAGAGAAGAAAAAAGAGAGCTCCGAAGCGGAGGCGAGAGACGCAGAACCAACCGGAGAGCCAAAGGCGCAGAGGGGAAATGTAAAGCGAACGCGCGCGCGAGGGAGAATCGAACGCACGTACACATATATACATATATATATATATACATATATATATACATATGTGTGTGTGTGTGTCTGGATACGCGTATGTACAGATGTATATATGCATGGAAGAAACGCTCCTGAAGAGTGGAACGAAAAACCGATAAATGAAAGGCCCGATTCGTGGGCTTCTCCCGATGCCACCGCCGCTTCGCACACATATATGCTTAACGCCACTTTTTCCTCCAGCATTGGCGGCGGCTGCGGCTACTGCTGCTGCTCCAGCTCCGTTCTCTCTCTCTCTCTCTCTCTCTCTCTATCTCTCTCTTTCCTATCTTTTTCTCCCTACCTCCCTCTCCCACTCTCTTTCTCTATGTTTCTCCTTTCGTTCCACGAAGAGAACAGAGGCACACAACGCCACCCAAAAGCAAACTCACACGTACGCGTCGGGGCAGCAACAAAAAAATGAAGAAACTGGAACACACCGCAGTGCCAGAAAGATACACTAACACATATATATGCAGTGCACACACAGATAGAGAGAGACACACAAGGAGAGCCGCGGAGCCAGCGATAAAGAAAAAAAAATGCGAAAAAAGAAATCCGCGCGCGGGAACGCGACAACTCTCCGCTCTCTCGGTTTCTCTGCGCCAAGCAACCGATGTATATTCGTGTCGCACGCGCTTTCTCTCTCGTTCTCTCTCTCTCTCTATCTCTCTCTCGTCGAGGCTCCCTCGCTCAACTTTAGCAAACATACGCACAGTCGACTCTCTCTTTTTCTCTCGCTCTCCACGCTCGTTCGTCAAAAAAAAAAAATGCCGCGAACAATGTGTGCATACATACACGAAGAAAAGAGTAGCTGGTGGATGAATGCACTGGCGGGTATATATCGCGCACAATAAGAAGAGTCGAAGTATGACTTGGATGTGTGCGCCCGAAGGAACGACCGTAAAAGCGCGCGCGAAAATGATTCCTCCTCGGCTGGCTGTCCTCTTTCTCTCTCCCGCTCACTCGGTACTGTTCACTCTCTCACTCACTCACTCTCTCTCTCTCTCTCTCTCTCCCTCTGCCCCGCACAACAACACACAGGCATGCACAGACACACGCACACAGCTGCACACAGGCGTGTATTACCGTGTCTGGCTCGGCGAGTCTGCAGCGCGCGCGCGCTTACTCGACGACGTTTTTCACGCACTCTCTCCAGCTCGCGTACTATATCGCTATCTCGCTCGTTCTCACTCTTTCTACCGACGTCGTCGTGGCCTTGGCATGGAGGAGGAGAAGGTGGTGGTGGTGGTGGTGGTGGTGTAGGAGGTGGAGAAAGAGAAGGCAGCAGCAGCGGCGCTGGAGGACCTAGAGGAAAAGGAGGAGAGCTGAGCGGTCGACTCTGCCTCCGGCTGGTAGGCTTCGGTTCCTGGCGACGTCCTCGTCGTACTCGTAGTCGTGCGCCTCCACGGCATTCGGTGTTCGACGTAGGCACTCACGAAGCCTGTCTGCCTGTCTGCCTGCCGTCCTCTCTCTCTCTCTCTCTCACTCACTCCAACACACACTCGGTACACCACAGCGAGCACATGCAACGGGCTCGCAAGTGTGCACCTTCCTCGACCTCTTCGTCGTCGTCGTCGTCGTCGTCGTTGTTGCGTTGGCCCCCAAAGCGCGCGCGCGTCGTCTCTCACTCAACTCGTATGCCTCGCGACAACTACTTCTTTCTCTCTGCCTGATGCCTGACTCTGGCACTGGCTCTCTCTCTCGCTGCGCTATACACAACGGACGAGCGTATACACACAGACACAACACATGCAAACTCATGAGCGCGCGCTCACGTTCGCTCGCTCGCTCATTCTCTCCCTCTCTCTCTCTATTTATCTTTCGACGGCTCTGACGGTCAGGGAACATTGTTACACAGACGGTTGCGGCGCGCGTAACTTGACGATCGCAACGAAAGCGGATTGACTCTTCCACATTGGCACTTTGAAGTTTAATTTTTTTTTTTTTTAACATTGAATGATTCATTGGCGAGTTTGATGTTGCTGATGAAATGCATTCGGGTGGATGATGGTCCAGATGCTTTTGTGTGGAGATGAGAATACTCACAGCGGAGATTTTGTATATGATATGCAGTTTTATAAAGAATAAATTTTTTAACGCATACTCTTCCGATTCACAATAGGGGCTTTCTTTACAAGCTTTTTTTGCAAACGGATGTCGGGCGACCATTTGCCTTTTACTAAATTTAGACTCTTGTTATTGTGAGTGGTCAACAACAACACTACTTCGTAGAACAAAAACTGAAACGAGGAAAATTCAGGGTTGGTTAAAAGATCCAAGAAATTCTAGCGTGTAATTGCGAAATGGGTCATTCAATTAAAAAAAAAATCAAGTTGGATGCAGTTTGATACTCGCCATTTGTCATTTACCTCTATTTTATGGACCATCGCAATGTAATAATATTCCCGCTGCAAAAATGACACCGCATTGTTTGTTCGATTTTTAAATTTTTTAAGTTCATAATAAAGCAGGTAGTTGGAATAATGGAACAACGAGAGTCTGACAACACCGGTGACAAGTTCAAAAGCCGCGTGCGCAAACAGTTGCACACGTGCATGACGTCACAATCCGATTAAAATTATCCGCAAATTTTGGCATACGGTACGAGTGAAATCTCAGCGTTCTATCAGTTCTAAACAGACGATCATATGCCAAAACGCCTAAAGACTCGAAAAAGAATTTGGTCGAAACTGGATGACGGTCAAAACAATATCTTGGAAAATTACTGCCAACTATTGACCGTTACTTGACATATCTTTAGTCGCGACTTTAATCAGACATTCGTAAGCAGCTTATATTTTTTAATATTGTGATTTCGACCATTTTGTTGCCAAGTGCCAATAAGCCATTATAAAATAATCATTGACAAGAGTGATCAAATTAATCTCGGAGCTTTCAGTACACTTTATCATTACTAAATTGTCATTGGCAACAAAGCCGCCGAATCCATTGATACGAGCGCAAACTGCTGATCGAGACTCGCACTGCAACCGAACAGATAATAAACTGCTTATTTTACACCCATCTGCAGAGAAAAGAACGCATCGGAATTTTACAAATTCAAACTGCACTTATATAAGTATCTGGACAAATATGCAGGTATAATTTGAAACTGGCCTCATGCGCAAATTTCCCTCCATTGGATGCAGAATATGTATACCTGGGAAATACATTGCAAGAATGAGAAAGACGAGGAGGGGGATCGACGAGAGGGGAAAGGGAGGGAGGGTCTGAAGTTTATTTGTAAAGGTGGGAGCAGAGCGGCAACAGCGGCGGTCCTTTTTGGCCAGCCGGAGGCGTAGCGAGGAGAGAACAAGAAGAGCAAGAACAACAGCAAAAATATTCGCCCTTCGCGTACAAAAACTACGTAAACCAAGTGAAAAACAGCATTGGCGCAGCACTTGTGCCACATCACGATGTTTATTGCATGCTCTCCTCCTCCTCTCTCTCTATCTCTCTTCCTCAAGCGCACTCGTTGATTTTATCCTCCCCCTCGCGCCTCTTACGCCTGTGCCCGCTCTATACTTTGCACTCTGGTTTTGCACATCGCGCACTTACTTTGTATAACGCGGCTTAGCACGATCGAACGTAAATAAATAATTATAAAACCAACTAACCACTGCTACTGGCATGGCGGTACACACCAAAAGCACGTCTCCGACGGAATATTTCGTATAGGTGCGCTGGTCGCGCGCGCGATTTCAACGCTTTCCGTTCGTCTGTCTCTCTCTCTCGCTCGTACAACACACAGAGAGCTCGGAACACGCGCGCACACACAGGCACACGGCACCCGACGTATATCCACGCGACACCAACTACGATGCCGCACCGTTCTTGCCTCTCGGTAGACTTTTTTATCTTGATCGTCGTGTGTCCACCACCTCGCAGCGCCTGCGCCGAGGCTGCGCGAATCTCTTTTATACACTTATATATTTGCCACTCGCGTATTTCTGTATAACTATACGTTATATCGAGAAATACACCGCGCGCGCGTCTCCGTCCTCTCTTTCTCTCTTGCAGCTTTCTCGTCGTTGACGAGACTCGGAGAGAACTGGCAGACGGCGAGAGTGCGACACTTTCGCTCTTCCACCGCTATATTGCTATCCCACTGTGCCTGACACTGTGACGTACACTTCTGTCTCTCTCTGTCAATTCGTTGTCGTCGAAAATGCGTGCAAGTATTGGACGCGCCGCGGGCGCACCGGTTCTTCGCCGAATACGATAAACAGAGAGAGAGAGAGAGAGAGAGAGAAAGTGCAGTTCGCACGCGCGTCTCCTCTTCGCACTTTGTTAATCCTGGATTATTGAACACGCTGCGCGGGCCGGATGTAGCGCGCGCGAGTCGCGGTATTCGTCGATATACGTCGCTCTCTGGCCGGCACCGAACACATATAGATAGATAGACAGATAGATATATATATAAGCACTAGTATCAGCACAGGGAAAGCGCACGAGCCTTGTGCCGCTATGAGCTCGCCTCTCCTCACACTCTCCGTCCGTGTTTTTGTCTTGTGGACTGCTGTGCGTACAGGCGGTATATACCGTGCGAGCTTCCCGCGCGTACTTGCACGTCTGCAGCGTATATATATCGCGGCGATGGTGAGCGGTTCCGCAGCGGCTGTCTCCTATAGCTGGCTTATTCTCAACCAACGCGCACTATGTGTACCGGCGACGCACGCGCGTGGGTCACTACAACAGAAAACGGCAATATATACCTATAGGTACGAGAACGAGCACGGTGTCAAACGCACGCTTAAAAATTGCCTCGAGATGCGGCGGCTCGATTTGCGATCGCTCTGGTGGTAGAGGTGAAGGCCTGCATCAGCTCCGAGTCCGGCTGGTGCTCAGTTCTCGTGCTAGATGGGGCTTGACGACATGCGCGCGCAGCTTTCAGTTTTTAAGCGGGAAAATTTCGAATTTATGTGGCCGGTAGGTTTGATTACCTATATTGTTACTTTTTATAGAAACCTCAATGTTCGTTTTATATGAATCATAATGTTATCAAACGGTATAAAAGTTTTATATCTTGCAGATATTTATCAATGATGATAGGAGTGCAAAAAAACAGTAAAGCCTAATGAATTCCTCTTAAATTTGTTTATTACTATTCTCTAATTTTATGATTAAGCAAAAACACTTAGGGATCACAATACAATGGGTAATAAAAAAACGGAATTAATAATCAAGTTATTAAGTAGCAATTTTCTTTGATCGAAACCAATTTTCTTGTAAAGATATTTTTTGACAAGCTTATTAATATACCCTAATTTGAATTGCAAATTAATAGATAGAAATTCACTATATAAAATAAACAAAATTATTTGAGCATTTGACTACATTTACTCAAAGTGAATTTGATCTTTTACAAAAATTTCGTTAAAATAGTATTAAATTGTTTGTTAATTTTCAGGAAAAAGATACATATGGCAATGAAGTCTCGAGATTGGCTAGACCACTACCTGTCGAGTACTTACTAGTTGATGTTCCAGCATCTACACCATTGACACCTCAATTTACATTTCATGCCAAGGATAATATTACTCCATTCCCTGTTGAAAACAGGTATGCTCTTTGCTTTTCAGGATTTCAATCATTTCCAATTTTTTATCTAGTATTTGTATGCAATATTTCATTATGTACTTATTCTTTTTTAGGTTGGTTGATGGACAATTTCAAGAATTTAGTGCTTTGTGCACATACATGCAACAATTTAATCCTGATGAATTCCTGGAAGCTATATCAGACTTTCATCTACTTATATATATCTCCTGCATGGATATGTTACCATTAAAGGTATAACTGAAGAAAACTTTATTCCTAATTAAAAATTTTCAATTCATTATTTTGAACAAATATCTTTAGTAAAAAATATTTATTATTTAGAATCATATGGGTCCATTATTGGAAGCTATTCGCACCCAGGATCGTCAGAAAGCAGCAGAATGGGCTCGCTCTGAGCACTGGGCAACAGTTGAGCAATTGATCTCAGCAACATCATCAGTGGGTCCTTCGACTCGTAATGCAATGTTTGGAAATAATTTAGCAGGTTCTGCAGCTAGTGGAGTAGGTGTTGGAATTGGAACTGGAATTTCTGATGACTCAAGAGCTGAACAGTCTGCATGGACATGCTCACACTGTACTTTCCTTAACACTGCAGAAATTAACAATTGTGACATGTGTAGATTACCGAGGTGAATTTCATTATTTTAATCTTATTTTAATAAAAGATTTTGTATATTTAAAAATATTTCATTTTCATACCTCCTATATAAAAAAATAATTCAATATAATTTTTTTTATTTGTATTTTTACAACAAATTAAAAAAGTAATTTTTAGTTTAATTAATAATAATTTACTTGGAACTAATTTAAAATTCTTTAACATATTTTTAAATACTTATACAGGAACGAAAATATCTATAAACAATTACTATGAGGATTACAGTTTTACTGTACAGCTCTTGGAAAATATACTTTAAGATTTGATAAAAATTGTACTCTAATAAAAATTGTCGTGCATTTAATGTAGCAAGTTATTAGATGTTAGCTAGATTTTAAAATCTATTGCTTCTAATATTCAAACTTATTGGATTTACACAAATTTTTCCATAGTTACTAAAACTTATTTAATACATTTTAGAATGCCGTAAAGTTTCGATAAGATTAACTAAAGAAGATGGAGTAAATAAAGCAGCACACAGAAGAATGCAATCAATGTCGACTGATAACTGTTACTAGCCATCCAGCGCTCTTATTGAAATTTTTATTAACAAAAAAACCATGGAAAAATAAGTAAAACTGTGATATGAGAAGAAAAAAAAGGCATCTCGTGCAAACACAAAATCAATTACAAGGTTAAAACCTTCACATGTAATTATTGTATCGCTACAGATGTTTTTGCAAAAAAAAAGAGTGATTTTTCTCATCTCTTCATTGATATTTAGTAAAGGAGGAAGATACATTAATACTATAAAGTTCATGTAGGTAACAGTGAAAACAAATAAGAAATTTTCAATTTGATTTAAATTTTATTTTTAAAACCTCTCACAAATTCCAGCCCAACCACTTCTTTTACTTTAAAATCTTGTCACTTATCCTACTAATCACTGAGTCTAGTAAACTAGAAACTGTTAATTCTTCTTCATCAATTTTATAAGTCTTTTTTATTAAATTTAAATCTGAAAATTCAGAAAGTTTTGATATTGCTATTCTTTTGCCCTTGATAGAATCAAAAATAAGTTTTTCGAAAGATTCTTTTTCTTGTTCATTGTGAATTAGAATAACTAAAATAGTTGTTGAGTCATTCTCAATCCCAAATGTTTGTAATGACTGAGAAATATTTTTTGAAGTAGATAAACAATAAATAACTTCTGTATACAAACTCCTGGTAACCATTTGCCTGTATTTTTCATTTAGAGCAGCTTTATTAGCTGCAATAACAATTTGAAAAGGATCTACTATCAATTTAGCTTTAACAATGCAGCAAGGGAGTTCTTTTCTTATTAGTTTCTTGTGTATTTCTTCAATATTATGTACATCTTGATAGAGGTAAACACTAATTTGTTTTCCTGTCAGCACATCCAACTGCAAGGTATAATTATCAACTTCACGGCCTTTCGACATTTCCATAGTTTATCGATGTTTTTTTTCTAACAATTATACTGTAAAATGTTTCGTACTTAACATGTAAAAGTACTTATTATTGGAACAACTCAGTTAAAATAATGAATGTAGAAATAAAAATATTTTGAGGTTAAGAAAACATACTATGCTGATTATTATTGTTCATACATACCTATATATACTACTCGATTTTCATTGGCCCATTCAAATTTAAAAGTCATACATCAATACATTCTGTACACTATAAAAACCCTGCGTGAATTTACTACTTTGAAAGGGGGTAATCAAAGTAACCTATACATCCAGAGTAGTAAAATTACTGTAATACTGTATTTTCGCGATGTGTGAAGTAGTAATTTTACATCTTCAACAAAACAAGAAAAATTCATGTAGTAAAATTACAATTTATGTGGTGAATTTACAATTTTTACGTAAATTTACGAAATGTCGTAAAAATACAATCAATTTAGTAAAAATACAATATATTTTGTAAAATTAATGAAGGTTTTAATGGAGGTTATGATGGCGGTCATTTCAAATGAAATAAATATCATTCTTATTATAAAAAATACATGTATTAAATAATTTATAATACAATAATTTAATATTAAACAATCTGTGATGCAATATTTTTTCGCAATCTTAATCTACTACTATAAAGAACATTATAATACTGTAATAGCTGGATATTTTTTACAAGGTTTAAATAGTTTATAACGCAATATTTTATGTCAATATTTGATGACTTGTGATACGATGTTTTTACTATTATAAAACACACTTATTAAAATACTATATGCTTAACTAAAAATTGTTCATAAAACGTCTTCCGCTTGTACAGGTACTAATTTTATGAAGATGCCATGAACCTTGTTGGTGATATTTTGATTTCTGCTTCGAGTTTTCCCATTTTCATAGATGTCGAACCATCTTATTTGTGCAAATTCTAAAAAGATATAGACACATTTATTCATGTGACACATTCATTCTGAATTTGTAATATTGAAGTTGGTAATATTATTATTTTCAAAGTAGGTAATCATAAGTAACCTATACGTTCAGAGTAGTACTTTTACAATACCGTAGTAATATCTCTAAAATATGTACAGGTTTTTACAAAAATAAGGTAAAATTGTTACAGAAGTAATTTTTCATTTCTGTAACTAGTGATTTTACCTCTGCAGTAAAAGTCAGGTTTAATTTTCCTATCTTATTGTAATTTTCAACTGATCTTTTTACAGTGTACAGCGTACCTAATATAAAATTCCTGTAGAAAATATGCAGATCTATACTTTAGCTTAATTTAGCATCGTAATTCCTAGTAAATTAAAAAAGAAAAGTACGTTTGGGATAATAGGAATATGTACTTATTATTATATATAATATAATTAATAAGCTCGATATTTATAATTCTTGTTTCCGAATCTATGAAAGATCAATTAGAAAATGCATTCGTTATTACCGTATGCATAAATAAACATATAATCAATTTGTATCAAATCTGCATACATATTAATACAATTTTAATAAGTTATTATGCTAACCCATATAGGAAATACCAAATGACGGGGAAACCCACATCATCCCTCCAACTACGTATTTTTAGAAGAACTGGGAGAACGCTATCTACATATGTACATGGTATACTATATATATACATATATATTAGTTACTTGAAAGCGGTCGGTACTTTCAAAACCAAATTATTTTACAAAACTGATTATAGACGACTTACATCAAAATGTCATATAAAAAAAATTATTTATTAATTTTCAAATATTATTTTCCAATAACCTCTATTTTACACCGTAAACATGGGAATGTTGTCAATAACGCCATTATAATTATAGCACATCTTACAAATTTTTATTCGATAAAGACCGAGTCTAATAAGTCAAGATAATTTTCTTGAGTTACGTGTATAGCTATAATTTATTCAACAATTTTTAATAAAGATACATTTATTAATTTAATTTTTTTCATAATCTAAATAATAATGCAATTTCTAATCGCAAACTTATTTTTATTTATTTATCAATACTATATGAAAAATTAAAAAATTTTCGTGGTCAAAGCAATTTTTATGCTTTCTAAGTTGCGTGTTCTAAACGCTATGGTCACACCGCAAAATATATGCATACCTATTTATGGATACTTAAAGTATTCCTATATATACATACTAAAAGGGAGATTATTAAATTCTCTAAATATTTGAAACGATATTCGAAGAATGAGTAATTAAACATGTAATATAAACTAAATAAGATTGAACTGCAACGAAATTTTTCTTCAATGAACATACTCAGTTACGTGATTCAGAATTCATTTCGAATATATCATGAAATTATTTCATTTCAGTTGCAATTGCAACATAAATTTAATTAAACTTCTTTTCGAGTATAACATTAATTCTTAAACTGCACTATAGAAATAATAAGAAATAGAAATTTATGAATTAACAACATCATTTACTCATTTTACGAAAATTTTCATAATTAGTGATAATTGTTATTAATTTATGAAAATAAATTTCCAATTTGAGTATTTACTCACCAAAGTTTTTATAATCCAATGTATTATGTACATGACTTAAATTTCGGTATCGTTTATATAAATAATAATGTCAAGAAGGTACCGTGAACTAATGAATTTATTTGCTTTTCAAACTTTTTAAACTACAAAATTCACTTTTACGAATTTAGTAGGCTCGCATAATAATTGTTGCATTAACAATTGTTATTTGAGGGGTTAAAAATGATTTAATAAAGTTCTGAACTAATATAGATATTATATCGGCGAAATGTTATTCTTGTGATATTCTTAGATTCTACAAAAACAATTCCTACAAAATCATATAAGTACTGCGCGAGAGTTCCGCATATTTACGAATGTAAACTGTTGATTGCAACAAGTCTGCAAAAATACTGTCGTTTGTTATCATAATCCGAAGGGAAATACTTACCTGCATGTTTCAGAAAAAATTTCAAATATAAAAATATTTTAAATTACAAGCTTACGTGTACCTAAAAATAGAAAATATGTACTACAAGTTGTCCAACAGTTGAACAATAACATAAGTTCTACCTATGAATAAAAGTGAATAAAAGTATTTTTTGACTATTTGTCCAGACTCCTGTGCCGAAAGGAAAAAAGCAGATCATAGATAGACTCCAGTAAACTTTAAACGATTGAAAGGCAATAATAATTAAATAAGCTAGTATATATGTTGAATATCAAATCATTGAGCAATAAATATGTTTGAAATATGGAAAGAATAATGCGCAGACTTATACGTGACAAAGCTTTGATAATAATTAATGTATGTATAAAAGTTATGATGTATATGTACGCGTGCGCAGTAATACTTCGTTCGAATGATTCATTTCCAATTTAATTGTTCGATGACACAAATTATCAAAATACTTATTTGCATAGATTTTTGAAATCATGAAAAACAGTAAGTAGTTCTGAGTCATCTGATTATAATGGATTACTGAAAAAATAAACAATAAGGCTTCGCAACAATAATAGGCAACTGTCGAATACGCGTTCAGAATAGATCGTATATATATAGAGCAGCGCCGAACAAGTGAATCATCGCATGCCGCAACACGTAAGGCATGTATATAATATACAGGCGCTGCGGTGTATATAGCGAATCGATTGCGACTCGGTGGCGTCGGAGATGCCCCGGGAAAACCCACGCTGTACACCAATACCATAGTCCATAGGCCTGATAAACGAAATCCCTACTCTAACTCGTCGCTCTCTCGCGTCCGCGTCCCACCAGGTCACCAACTCACCACTGATTACTGAATCAACGGCTATATGCCTATAACCTACACGTCCTACGCCGCGCCGGTGCAGGCCACTCCTTCGAGCGCTAAAACCGAAACAGTTGTTGGCAGGCAGTCGTTGACGAAGGTTTAGCTCTCGCAAAAGTCAAAAAAAGTATATACGTGTATACAAGAGATGGCGGATAAAGTGGAAGCTTCGAAAAGCGTCTCCAAGAGCGTGGAGAGCTTCACGACCAACTTCCACAAGGTGATTATTTGTGAATTCAAAGCTGACGCGCCTGTGGACATGAACCTTATCGCTTTCGAACCGGTCACCTGTGTGTTTTTCCAATGTTGCAGCAAGTTGCAGGCAAAACCGATGGGAACTTTGTCAGCTCGGCCTTGAGCGCCCATGTGGTTCTGGCGATGGCCGGTTACGGCGCTGACGGCAACACCGCCAAGGAAATCAAACAGACTTTACACCTGCCGGATAACGACACTCTGGCTTATCAGGGATTCCAGACCTTTATTGACAGTTTGAACGTGAGTTACGGCCGCTTCTACCGATTGACGAAATCGAATTTTGTTTTTTTCTAGACTTTTTAAGAGCGAGAGATAAAACTTTCCTCTCGCCTTGTGCGTGGGCTCCGCAGCGCTTATTTGCTCGAGAACCGATGATCGAACCCGTTCAATATTTGATTATTGATTACGCTCAGACTCGTGCGCTTTCGTCGAATTGGCTTGAAAAATAATTTGACTGCTATAGATCATTTTTTCATTCGATGATTCGGTAGCCTCGCAGTAAAAAAATTTTAGTTTTGATTATACTTATAACTATATATTTATTTTTAAAATCTTTAACTTTGGAGTAGAATAGTTTAAAATGCAACCACTAATATTTAACTTATACAACGCATATAGCATCTGACACGATAAATTTTTTATTTTATGATATGAATAATACCAAGAATATTTCTCAGATGTTCAGGAAGCCTTTCTCTCTTAAAAACCATTTGAAAAACAATAATAATAGCAACTTTAAAGAAATTACAGTCTTCAGTGCTGCTTACATTGTTTAAATTTAAAAAGTTTAATCCTTTCCAAAGAAGAAGTATTCTCAGAAAAGTTCGAGAATGATTCATGGTCACTTGTAAGACCATTTTTATAATAAAATGAATTTTTAAATTTTTAATGTTTTGGGTTTCTTTTTGTCTTCAATTCAGGATATGGCCTGATACTTATTATGAAATGTAGATTATACTCTAGTTTGATTTAATCCAGATGTTTATATTGTTAATATTTATATTTGTATCACGTAATTCGACAAAAACCAAAATTATTTTTATCCATTCAAGCGGACGCCGGGTTCAAAGAGATTGTTGTTTTTATACGTTATTATCTTTTCGTTAAAAAAACTCATATTTTTGTATTTAAATGTAAGTTAGTGAATGAAATAGTCCGAAAAGTATGTATGTACCTATCATTTAAAATGAAAATGATCTCACATCAATGATAAAATGAATCACAAGTTTTTTAAAGTGACAAACAGCAGATCACGTAATTTTAATTAAGTAGATGCATGCCAAGTATAGAAAGACATAATTTATATCTTTCCGAAAATTAGCATTGTTCTTACAATTAATTGTAAGAATTAAAACGTAATTGGCGGTTTAAAATTGGAAGCAAGTTGACTAATGCACGAAGAAAGTTTGTCATAAAGCAGATGGAATTATATACCGATATCTCATCTGTACACGTAAACAATATCGTACCTAATCAGACGGGCATACCATACATACTTACATACACATTTTATATGTTTACGTATATATCATGCTATAAGCCTTGAATTGGATGTTTTAAACTTTTTTTTAAATAATGCACTGCAAATACAAGAAAACTGAAAAAAATTAGTATAAAAATTAAATTAAGGGATTGATTTTTTAGTAACTCGTAATTGTATAAAAAGTAATCTTCAACGAACCGTCGTAGCTATATGAAAAGAGCCTTATTACGTGAATTAATCAAAGTATTAAAAAGCATATAAAATATATTGATAACTAAATAAAAATTTATAAATAGCAGATGGTATTTTGATTAAAGTTTCTAAATTTAAAAATATCCTTAACAGTATGAAAGTTATGTCGAGATCTCCAACCTTTTTGAAAATAATGAGACAATCGCCGAAGATAATTAGAGAAACATTATTTTCAGAAATCCATGAGTAATAATCACGCTTCAAAATAGCCTTTATTACGTTGATAAAAAGATTACCTTCATACAATTCTTAATGTTAAGTCTTACAAAATTAAACTTGACCTTCAAAGACCAATTAAATATTGCAATTGTCATTGTTGTTAAATAACATTTACTGAACTAACAAAAATGTATTTCAGGAGCAAGTAAAATCTAATTGAGCCTTGTGAAAAATAATCTGGTTTCACAACGTAATAAAATTTTGCTATAAATATATCCATTATAAAATTTACAATATACTATCAGTCGGAGTAAAAGTGTATAAAACAAATTCTATTTAACAAAGTAAATATTCTATTTTAAAACACATTATTTTGTCTTGGATTTAAAATCAAAACATATAGTATATGGTGTATTTAATAAAAATTATGTGCTAACTAGATTTCTTATATTATACCTAATTACAATTTGGAATCTTAGTAACATTATATTTAAAATAATGGCATTTTTTTATTCCTAAAAGCCTCTGTTCCAATAGTCACAGAAACTTGAGAATTCTTTTCTATCAGTGTGTTAAATATCTTAAAAAAATTTTATATAAAACTTTCTTAAATCTAATCGATAAAATCCTTTAAAATTTATTCAGAGCGTTGAAAAAGTCATCCTCAAAGTGGCAAACAAACTTTACGCTTCCGATATTCTAACTATTAAAGACAAATACAAGGAACTCACCAGAACGTACTTCCGCTCGGAAAGCGCCGTAGTGGATTTTTCGAAGGCCAAAGAATCTGCCGCAGAAGTCAACCAATGGTGCGTGGACAAGACGAATGGCAAAATTAAAGACATAATTACATCTAGTATGCTCATAACAAAAGAATATATTACCAAACATTAATGTGAGTATTATTATGATACATTGCGTATTTTTCCACAGAGGACATAAGTAGCAGTACAGGACTAATACTCTTGAATGCTGTGTATTTCAAAGGAAGCTGGAAGCACAGATTTAACCCAGATAATACAGACTCAAAACCCTTCCACGTTGATAAATCAACGACTGTCGATGTTCCCACCATGTACATTAAAAAGAAATTCTTTTACACAAATTTGAAGGAACTGAATGCCGAGTGTATTGCTCTTCCGTATGAGGTATGCACGTTTCAGCATTATTTTCGCCTGCAGGTTTAAGTGTTGATTATATTTACAAAACTGCATTATTTTTTTTTGCATAGAACGAAGACTTGTCAATGTTGATAATAGTTCCTAAAGAGATCGACGGTCTTAAGGCGCTTGAAGCAAATTTAGAAAAAGTTGACATTGATTACGAAAAGGATTTGAACGGTTATAAACGAGAGGTCGAACTGCATTTACCAAAGTTTAAAATCGAGACCACGATAGACTTGAACTCACATCTTATCGAGGTAGGCTTTTTGCATTTTTTCATAAATCCATATAAGGAATTAAAATAAATTTGATAAAAAAAATTTCTAGTTGGGTATGGTTGAGATGTTTGGCGACTCTGCGAACTTTAGTGGTATCAGCGACGTACCTTTGCAAGTAGACAAAGTGCGACAAAAGGCCTTCATCGAAGTTAACGAGGAAGGTAGCGAAGCAGCTGCAGTTACGGGTAAGCATTACATTAATAATTGCTCAATATTTTTCATCGCACTAGCAAAATTAAGACAGATTTATTATATTTATACTAACTTTGATTTGTCATCTTTTTATTTGAACTTTTTTATATATTTTTTTACTATTCCTTCTTTTACTGTTCTCAAGAGCACAGGAGAACTATAATTACTTACATTTCAATGCTTTGACACTTATTTTATGATTTATTTATTTTGAAAACCAGTAATTTTTTAACATTATCACCATAAATGATGAACTAAATACTTATGCGCTCAGATTTTTTTAAAAAAAAATCACAATTTACACTACAAATTCGTTTTTGTGTAAAACAGTATATGTCTCTCATTTCCGATCTTAAATTCAATGTTGCTTTGGCACACTATCTGTTGCTTTGTTTCTGTTACCGGTATATTGGGTAATACAAGATTTCTTTGAAATAGGTATGAGAATTATGAAGCGTAGCTTGCCTCCACCACCACAAGAGCTGCAGGTGGACAGGCCTTTCTTGTATCGAATAATAGATAGTAAAAATAATATCACGCTCTTCGCCGGACGCGTTGCCGAACCAAAATATTAATGAAGACGCTTGTGCTGCGTTATACGCTTTGCAATTCTTGTATGTATGTGTATGTGTATTTCAGTACGACTGCTTGCATCAATTCTTCTACAGTATTTTTCATTGTATTAATATTGACATATATTTATTATATAAAGTTATCAATTACTATACACTGCCGTAATAATATATGCATATTTTTGACATATTCGAGTACTTTTTCATTGCCTTTCATGACTGAAATCAAATTGCACTAAATTAGTATACACTTATAAAATTAAAATGAATGTATATATATTGTTATCCTATAATAAATAAAATTTTACTGTAACAAAAATGTTGTCGATTCTGAGATTTAGCTTATCGATCGATTTCGATCAATTTTAATGTATTTTTTCCTATAATTTATCAGTTCAGTACCTTTTCTATTTTTCATTAAAAGAATAATATCGACTTAAACTAGTTTTCTATTTTCAGTACACATATTATAGCAACAATGAATTATTTAAATGAGTTTCTATTAAATTAAAGAAATATATTTTAGGTTTAATTGTCCGAGTACCCAAGTGCAAGAAGCCATCAACTACTATCAAACTAAACGTGAACAGGCCATTCTTTTACAAGATTTTATATAAGAACAAATCGTTATTTAGTGGTCATATAATTGATCCGTTTAAAACATGAACAATTATTTTATTTGTTTTGTAAATATTATTTATAAAAATTAATGATCTGTATTTATTGATATTCTACATATTTTTCAGTCATTACGAATTTTCTATTTTGCTTAAGGTAGTCTTTTAGCATTTATTAACATGAATATTCTTGACCAACATGTTTATGAGTTAAGAATCTTCCTAATGGTAGTATAGACTGTATTTTTAAAAATTGTTTAAATAATCGTAATGTGCCTATGCCTTACCGGTTTCGCAGTTTTCTTTAAATACGGCTTTTTTGTAATAATGCTTTACATATAAATACGTGGCCCTTTCAAATCGCATGAATATATTCTAGTTAAAGATTTAATTGTTTCCACTCATTGGTTGACAGAAAAAAATGTTTAAAATCTTGTCTATTCAAACTTGAGCGTGCATGCGGCCAGTTTGATGTATCTTCGAAATTACTTTCAACTTTTACTCAAATTAAAAATTTAACCATATTATCATGTAATTACAGTTTTAGAGGCCCGTCGTTTCTTATTAGGGCGGCGTTTCTGATTAGACATAAAATAAATAAATAAATTATATTTTATGAACTTAATAATTATAAGGAATCGAGAATTCTTAATTAATTAGAAAATACGGCGTCACGATTTTTGATAAGATCAATCGAAAAATCATTATCAATTATTTGTTATATTTGTATACTATTAAAATTACAGCCAAAAACAGGAAACGAAATTTTTTTGTTATACTGAAATATCAAGGTCGATTAAATGTTTTCGCGCAGTTTTCGATTCGCATCACGGAAAAACTATGTACTTATTTATATACTTAAAATCTATTCTTTCATACTATTTTGAAGCTTTTTTGTGAACGTCAAAGCTTATTGTTATAAACATGCACACCCGATCATAATTAATAGGTATATGTATGGGTGTATATTATTAATTGCAATTTTTATTTTATTTTAGCAATCTCTGTAGATTTGTTCTTTCTACCTCCACCAGCACTAGTATTAAACGTGAATAAACCATTTCTTTATAAGATCATTCACAAAAGAAACACTCTATTTAGTGGCCGCATCGCCAATCCTCTCAATAATTAACGGTTCATTTTATTTTATCTTATATATAATTTAGTATAAATGTTACGTCAATGCATTTAAAATATTATGTAATTCATATACAAGACATTGTTGAGATTAAATATTTCAAGTTACTGCTGCAAAGTTTATTTAATCCACCAAAACATCCATAAATAAAGACAAAATTATACAGACGAATATTATTGACGATTAACTAAAAAAGCTCAATATAGTATAGGTATGCTAATTAATATCATTATATTATAGAATTAAATCATTTTTTTTATTCTAGTATATTCCCATACACTCTCACTGCCTAGTGGTGGTATATCAGTATTGGACGTCGATAGACCATTTCATTTCAGAATCATTAACAAGAGCAATACAACATTGTTCACCGGTCACGTTACGAATCCACTCGATCCCTCGTTAGAATTAACTCTTAAAAATCCGTTTGATATAAAGAGATTTTTCAAACCTATCAAAAGTTTTTTTGACTCGTTAAGTTTCAAACGTAAAAGATGAAAGTGATTTGACTACTCTTGTGCTCATGATTTTAAAAAGACTGACATAGTCAGTTAAATATTATATGTTTAATGTCTCCAAACATTCACAAAATAATTGTGCTTTAAGATGTATTCTATTTTATATTCTATTCTAGATATATCACATTGGGCGTGTTGTGCTGCGGAACTGAAAAATATCAAAGTAGACAAGCCTTTTATATACAAGATTGTATCGAAAAATTGCTCAATATTCAGCGGCCGCGTAATAAATCCACTTAAAGTTTAAACCTTTTTGGTACTTTTTTTTATATCTAAAGTGATTTTCGCACAAAACTTATTTCATTAAGAGCACATGAGAATCAAAGTACAACACACATGTTATCACTGCTATAACTTTGAAACCTTTACACACGTTTTAACCAAATGATATTTTTTTTATTGTATAAATATTTAATAGATTATTTAAGTCCAACCTATTTTTAAGATAATACAACTTTAGAATTTCTATTAAGTAGTTATCAAATGCTATTCAGATAGTTTTATATTAAAGCCTGTAACAAAAAAAAGAAAAATTTATGAAAATTATTAATTTTTGCGGGTCACCTTACATTTTCCAAAATAAGTATTCGATAAAGCTTAATTCGCTGCGGGTCGTCAAGAGCATTCGAATATTAGAGACTAAATAAGGATTGAAGACACTTAAATCGTTACATTTTAAATATTTATATTAATTATTCATTGTTTATTGTCTTTCATATACCTATATGTATTCATAAATAAATGTATTTTGTTAACCGCAATACTGTATTAATTCTGCTAAAATTCATGGCTTATTTTTCCTAATACCTATATACCTGCAATTATTTATTCTTTGTACATTTTTTTATCTCATGTTGTAATGACCGTCTGCCAATTAAATAATGAACATTTTATAGTATTAAACATGCTTTTAAAACATCTTTCGTGAATTTTATTATACATTATATTTATTAGATAACATGAAATTTAAATCTGCATGTTTAGTTCACCTTTCAATAATTACTTATATAATTAATTAAATTTTCATAGACGCGGTTCAGCGGAAAAAGGTGTTTTACTACCTCTACTTTACAGATCAAAAAGATTCTATCTCAACTTTTTTGGTCAAAACAGTTCTATCTAGCAAATGTGTTTTTTTTTCTTTTAATTTAAGATAGTAGAAATCGTCTATAAAAAATATTAAAACCGACTTTTTAGTCTACGTAGATATAAAGAAAGATCTTTGGTACAATGTGAGCAAGAATTAATTTGCCCACAAGAAAAAAAACGTAATCGTGAGATAGAATTTTTTTTATTTGAAAAGTTATGCTAGAACCTTTTTAGAAAAGTTGCGATACACAGTGTATTAAAAAAATTTCGGCACAGTTTGATAACTATAGCAAAGCATTTTTGGTAAATACAAAGTTTTAGGCTTGATCTTAATTCAGGGGTTAAATTTAAAAGTCATTCGAAAGCCAGCTTGGAAATTTCAGATCGGAACCCCCATTTTTTATTACCGAAATTAATTTCAAATAGCAGAAAATTCTATAATCATATACGTCTTTATAGGTATGAAAATAAAAATTGACTCTTACTGGTCACTACGAAGCTAAAACTTTACTAAAATTGTCATGTTGACCTTCGAGTGACATCTAAATTCCTTCATTAAACGAAGCTCTCAGAATTAAGAGCTTAAATTCTTTTTACTTGTACATTTACATGTATATGTATCTGATAAATTTCTAATTATCTACAGAAGATGTCTCATTTAAGAACTTTTAAGACTTCATATAATATTGTATTTATGAAATGTTCAAGAGGATTTACGAATTTTGAAACAAATATGTTATAGTTTTAGTATCTTTTGCGAAACTGTTGATTCTTCACAGTACTATTAAATTGAAACACTTTTAAAACTTTTGAAAATTAATTTTGATTTTAGCTGTAATGATGATGAGATGTTCTATGCCACTGCCTGCACCTGAACTAAAAGTGGATAGGCCATTTTTATACAAGATTATATGGAAAAATGTTACATTATTCAGCGGCCGCGTAACGAATCCTCTGCACGACTGATTATAAACTTTTTTACTAACTAAACACTTTTATGTTATTAAGTAATTGAACGTCTAAAAAATTTATGTATAATTTCGCGTAGCTTTCTAAAAATAGGTATCATATATGATTTATATATTTATACATATATTTATACATGAATTTTATAATTATTTCATGAATTGGCGAATATTTATATTTATAGGTATATGGTTTCTTAGCTTATTCTACGTTGAAAATCTAAACTCAATATTAAAAAATTACACTATCATACATATTATACATCTGCTGTTTAGTTGAAATTCCTTTTTCAAATTGTATTTCTGCACTAATGAAATTAATTATAGTAGTTCTATTACTAATAATTGGTTATTCATTTGTTTTATATCATAGCTATTATACCGTATGCGATTGCATTAATGAAAATCGAACATGTTAACCAGGCTTTAAAAACATCTTTACAAAATTACTATACATATACTAGATAAGATTAGTTGATTGTTCCAGTTAGTGCTTAATGTAATGGTACTTATTGTTTCTTAAATAAAATTAATTATTCTTTCATAGATTATGAACATCTGTCAGCTTCAAAAATTAGAATTAGGCATTATACATTTAGTCTTCTATACAACTTTATAAAAGTTTAAATTTTCTTAATCTGCAGCGAGAACTTTAAAAGATTTAGAAATTAATTTATGAAATATACATATATTCATCTAATATGTATATAGATACTTCTGGGTTAAAATAAATTTTGTCTTCTGAAAGAATACCTGAAACATACAAATTTAGCGATTTTTATATATTCATATATTACGTATATTATATTGTAGCTTCATTACTTTCATTACTAGAGAAATATAGAATATCTTATTTCTGTTCTTGTTATCCTGTAATAAACGTAAATTTTTATTTTAACAAAAATGTTATCGATTCTGAAAGTCGGCTTACTGATCGATTTCGAACAATTTTATTTCATTTTTTCTCAATTTTTCAGTTCAATAGCTTCTCTATTTTTTATAAAAAGAATAATATCAATTTAAACTAATTGTATATTTCCAATACAAAAAAGTTTATTATAACAATAACGCAAGATTATAACAATAAAGCATTTTAGTAATGAGTTTCTATTAAATTAAAGAAATATATTTTATAGCACTGACTAGCATAAATCCGATGTCACGCCTATCCGTGCCATAAGCAGTCCAAAATTGCACCGTGAAGTTAGCACCCGAGCGTAGCGAGTAGTATAAAGTATTGTACGATACAAGTGGCCTAAGCAGCCCCTTAAAGATCGGCGTTTAGCGTCCTCGCTACGCTCGGGCGCTAATACACGCCGTGTATCAGGTGTAATGGGGGGCGCATAAAATAAACAAAGCTTTAACCAAAATAAATTATTTATTTAATACGAAATAAATCAATGAAACTCCGTGCTCGCACGACCGCCTCGTTCGAGGAGCAGATCCAGAATGAGCCGCGCGACATTTCCGCTTTGGCTCGTCAAATTTTCCCTCTCGGTCGCGATAGCGATGTCTCCGCTCATTGGTCGAGAGTCGAGAATCTCCGAACGTTGCCGCGGAAATTTCCGAAGTCTCTCGGAGTCCCGCGACAAGTCCCGGTAGCACCGCGGCCACGGAGTCACCTGTGGAAAGCCCGCGCTCGCCGATCCCAGTTATCACAGGGTAACTGTTCCTTTCTCGGGATCGCTCGGCTTCGGGGCGGTACCTCCCCTCGGCACGAATACATGGCTTCAAGGCCCCGGGTCCACCCAAGGGTTTTCCCGTGCACAAAAGTGGGCGCTTGCCACGAAACTCCTCCCGTAAAAACTAATACTCCTGCTTCCCGGTTCTGCTACTCGATCCGCGGTGTCGGCGAACGTACACAATTTGGATTTCCGTCGGCGCATACATCACACACACATATATATATATACAAACATAATACATTATATTATTATAATTTGACGCAGTCGCTACAATTTTCTTTCGAATATTTTCGCACAACACAACATTCATTGGAATGCGGGTTCGCACGCTAATATTGACAATAATACGCTCGTAGTTACATTTGCGATTGCTTTCGAAACTTAAATCAAATAAACAGAACGTCAACTTTTATTCAACGTTTTCATCGAATTTATCTGAATTTTCAAACTTTAAAGCCTTATTTATAATACCCATTTAACTATAATTTTTAACTAACAAAATGAACTATTTAACTATGAAACTACAACAAATTTAGAATTATTTTCCACTGCTTCTAACACATAAATATTTCATAATATAAAATAAAATTCATATCATAATAATATAAAAAACAAAAATTGTGATTCCCTGAGCGAATCTGTTTATTTATGAAACATATATGTCACGCTAGATATTACGTAAT
>UELU01138023.1:93996-115371 GCA_900490025.1 Megastigmus dorsalis | reverse complement strand
CACATATATATATACAAACATAATACATTATATTATTATAATTTGACGCAGTCGCTACAATTTTCTTTCGAATATTTTCGCACAACACAACATTCATTGGAATGCGGGTTCGCACGCTAATATTGACAATAATACGCTCGTAGTTACATTTGCGATCGCTTTCGAAACTTAAATCAAATAAACAGAACGTCAACTTTTATTCAACGCTTTCATCGAATTTATCTGAACTTTCAAACTTTAAAGCCTTATTTATAATACCCATTTAACTATAATTTTTAACTAACAAAATGAACTATTTAACTACGAAACTACAACAAATTTAGAATTATTTTCAACTGCTTCTAACACATAAATATTTCATAATATAAAATAAAATTCATATCATAATAATATAAAAAACAAAAATTGTGATTCCCTGAGCGAATCTGTTTATTTATGAAACGTGCCGTAAAGTGCCACTTACGCCACTTGTATCGTAAATAACTATTAGGAGCACCGATCCGAATACCCGTGTGTTACAAGCCATCAACTACTTGATAATCAACCTAAACGTAGCCTAAATAGGATATTTATTACAAGATTTTATATAAGAACGGATTGTTATTTAGTGGTCATGTAAGCTGCAATTCCCTTAAAACATGAACATGTATTTTATTTATTTTTTATACATCTATTATTTATAAAAATAATTAATAATCTTAATTTATTGGTATTCTACATATTTTTCAGTCCTTACGAATTTTTTATAAAATATTGTTCGACACTCGGGCGTACTGTTTGGCATTTGTGTGAGATGAAAAGAACAGAAATAGAATATTATATATTTCTCTATTTATTTTATAAAAAAAAATTTCATCTACCCATGAAACTTGATGAAATTTATAGCACATTCACAATAATATCACATTTTTAATGAAATAGAAATAATATCTTTATAAAAATTTTTATTCTAGCCACGATTATGCTGTTATGTTCTATGCCTCTTCCTGGACCCGAATTTAAAGTGGATAGGCCATTCTTGTACAAGATAATATGGAAAAATGTTACATTATTTAGCGGCCGTGTAACTAATCCACTTCTTTAACAACTTCTTTTACTAAAGTATTAAGTTGATCTTATTTAATAATAATTGAACATTTATTTGCACTGTTTTATTCAGTGATTATTTTAATTTTGTAATATTATAACTATAGAACTTTATTAAAAACAAAATCTTATTGTATTTATAACAATAAACATATTTATTCTGAAAAATTTAAGGATTTATATCATTTAGAAACATACCATCCTTTTAGTGCATGTATTATATGGCAGAAAATGTAAAGTTAATCAATAGTACATTATACAACGGGTACGGAGAATAACATTTGTTACTCGTTTAAATTCTCTACGCAAATTATATTATTGTAGTTAGTAATAAAATTATATAGTTTTTAATCTTTTCACATTGCATATATTTTCATTTTTACACCATTTAAAGTAAGTATATTTATAACAAGTTTTGTTCCATGCACGTATTACCATTAAACACACAATTGTTGCTGCTGGTACTAACAATAAAACGAAGAAGTTATTGGTATACCATATAGAAAACATAAAAGACGACAGCAAGCGGTCCAAGAAGTGGTCAAAATTCAAAGATTTTTAGAGGAAAAAGTACACTTATGAATATTTTTTTAAATAAATTTTTGCGACCCGTATAGAGGTCGCAAAATAGTAAATGTAATACCTATCAAAATATAAGAGAAGAAAACTTTGGACAAAAAAAGTTGTCTTACAAAATGTCAATAAGCAATTAATTAGTATATGCGACACGAAATGTAAAGTAATTAATATTTGTCTACCAAATGTCAAATATTTATGTAAATTGCCAAACAATTTTGGAGTACAGTAAATTAATTTTTATAACAACATGTAATAGTAGCTTATTTTCATTAACCACTTTTTTTTATAAAACATATATATTGTAATATATATCGCTAAAGAAATGGAAAGCACCATATTTTAGTTTTAATTTTAATTTCTAAAAATTATTTCCTATAAGTATCAATTAAAAACCTATTAAGTACTAAATCCGTTAAGCCTTTATTCTACTTTAAGTTATAAAAAACGATAAGAATCAAAATCGATAATATGCGATAAAACTGTATTAAATGTAAGCGATTTGAAAAGAATTAAAAACGATAAATCGTTGTTGCATATTATTCACGCATACCGATTATATGAATAAATCCATTTCACGTATTTAAACCGATTACGACGTCTTGCTTGTTTCAACCGATTAAATACGTTTAAATTTAATACGAAAATTTTACATTAAATTCAGTTACGATTAAACCAAATTACATTACAACATGTTGCACATTTCAACTGATTAAATCCGATTAAAAATAATAGGAAAATTGAGTATTAAAATCGATTACGATTAAATCAGATTAAAATCAAATATTGTTAATCGACCCACGGATTAAGCTGATTAAACCAGCATTAAATCCGATTGGTTTTAATCCTTTTTAACCGGTCATTTTCAGCAGGGTATATGAGATTGCAGAAAAGGAGAGAGAAAATGAACTTGTCCAATATTTTTGGACTAAAATTTCTGCTAGATAACAAAATTCGTTACAAATCAAAAAATTAGCATGAATAACGCATTATTATTATTATGTAATTATTGTTATATTTATATTGTTATTATTTTTATACATTATTATTGTTTTTAATATTGTATATACGGTTTTAAATGTATTATTAAACTACTCGTTATTTAAATTGCAACTATCACGAAATCATTATTTATACGGTCAGGCATTCGTCAGGCTATGATCAGGTTAAACCTACTTTATCTTATTGATCATGGTACTGTACAGGACCAGACAGGATAAGCGTGACGTAAGTGATCAGGGCCTGATTTCAATTCATGGTAGACTGAATTGATTTCTACTCGGGATATGATTGCATGTAATGTAGTATGTATTCGCTCGAACTGCCACCTCGAACCGTCAATAAAGCAGACAACGTGTATTAGAATCGATAGAGTAGCGACACAGGCGACACTAGCGATGCGCGGTCTTTTGAAAATTGAATACATAATACGTTTATACTTATAATGATCGCAAACTAGTAAATGATTGTTATTTTAAATTATTTTTTCTACAAGTGCGTAGTGATAATTTTTAAAATGACAACATTATTAAATAAACGATGTTAAATAGCGGAAATTGTATTTGATGAACATTATATTTTCTTGCAGCATTTATGATTCGGAATAGATACCTGGAAAGGTCTTTCGTTTACAGAATGAGTTTTAGTATCTCAATATATAAAAATATTTTATTGTGCATAAAAAATACGATATCGTGGCTTATATACTAAAATAATGTAAATATCATTATTTCGTGATTTTTAATTTTTGCGATTTTATTCCTTAAATACTTGTAACTTCTTTATTTTTGGGATTTTCTGCTTGTAAATTTTGTTTTTAGGTTCGTAATAATGTATACTTTAAGAATATATGATAAAAAAAATGAATTTTTTCGTCATTTTTAGGGATAATACCACCTTAACATATAATAATTTGAACAAGGTTTATCATAATTATATCTTAAACTGAAATTCGTAATATTTTTTTTAATATTACGGGACATAATAATAGGATAAAATTATTATTACTTAATTAATTTGTAATATTCCATTAGGGTGACATTGACGGTCCTCTAGTTTCCGATTTAGCTTACGAAGGAGGTTCAACAAGGTTTTAATAAGCCTCATTGAAATAAGCGATGGAGAATTTGCAAAAGGTACTCCTGATGCTTTAGCAAATGCATACATGAATTTGGATTTTATTGAAGAAGTATTGGGTCAGAAATAACTTTATTGTTATTGTGTAAATTTATTGTAAACAGTTAATAAAAATATTAAACAACAAAATTTGTAGAACTGAAAATGGTATTAGTAATTTAATTTATTAATACATTTTTAATAATGAAATTCGATCACATTAAAAAATTCTTATACTTCTTCGTAGATATTTAGATTTTCTGAAGGTATCATCAAAATTTGCAATATAGAATAGTATTATTGGATACAATAGAAACATTTATATCTATATGTTTCGAGACATTTGTACATAATAAAACATTTATTATCACAAAATGTTGTGTTGAAGTATTGGTTTAAAATAAATTAAAATACCTGACGGTCACTTATTTGTTGTTGCAATATTATAGGCCCTATAGTACTAAAGTTTTATAGCTTCACGACTTCTTCAAGTTTACATATATAAGTTAAACAACACTGTCATGAAATCTCAGTAACCTATCAAATAATCTTACTTTTCTTACATTATTTAATCATGTTCATTCCTGTAGTGATAGCAGTTATTTCCATAGGTAAATATTAAAAAAAATTTATTAATATTATTTATTTAATTAAATGATTAAACGGGCATAACCCTTAAAATAGACATAATACATATACACAAAATATACAACTAATTATTAAAATATTCTTATGAATCATTCAGTTATAAATTTTGATTATTATATTTTTATTCTTACTTTTTAGTTTATTTTCAATTTATTTATTTTTTATTTATCAATTTATTGCCATGTACACATTTTTACAATCTTTTTACATTTCTACCTTCTTTACACGACAATCCCGTGTATCCCGCATTTTTACATAGTCAGCCCTATTCTACCTTATATCATTAATACATTACTTAATGTTACAATATCATATTGCTTTGGTTTGTTTCTTAAACAGTTATTATTTTATTTTATTTTATTTTTATCGCTAAATTTCCTCTTTCCCCTTTTCATTCGACCTCGACCTTGCCATTTTTTATAACTATTTGCTATAGTTAGCATATCTCCTCTACAGGTTCTTCCTTTAATATATTTATGAGTTTTCTTTTTATTTTTCCTTCATTGCCTTGTAAACCCCATTTTTCCACCTCTTTTCCCCTTCTTTTTTTATCTCGCCCTTTGCAATTTTACAGTTCCAAATGTGTTCTATTGTTTCCGTTTCCTGCTTACATATTCTACATCTTGTGTCCTTATAATCCTTGCTCTCTCTTCTACCTATACTACCACACCTTAATCTTGCGCACTATTCTTTTATTGTGCCGTTGATTTTTTTGTTTTCCCAGTATTTTTCACAACCTACTACCGTTTTCCAATCCTTATAATTTTCGCAAAATCTTGACCTCCCTATTTTATTCCAGTCCCCTTGCAGTTCCTGATCTCTCAATACTTTTAAGCCCCCCTGAGTATTTTTGTTATTTCCTCTGTATCACTATTTTGATCTAACTTTTCTATTCATTCCCCGTCTCCTACTTCATGAAATGCTTTCTCTAAACTTTTTCCCCATTTAGTTGGATTATCATTTTTTATCACCCTGATTTTTTCCCTCAAACATATTTTTGGCCACCTCGTTATCCATTCCTAACAGACCCAGTATACAATTTGCAGCTCTCTTTCTCGTCTCTATTCGTAGACTATATCTTCTCGCTTCCATTCTCCATATATAGCCTGGAGAATTACTGTTTACCCCCAAAGCCATTTTCACAAATCTATTCTGAACTTTTTCTATATCATCCCATTTTTCCCACCCCCATAATTCTGTTCCAAATAAGCATGCTGCTTTTACAATTGTATTTAATAGATATAATCTTTTTTCCAAATTTTCCACTTTGCCATTCTTCGCCATTTTCTTTATCTGAGAGCTATTCGTATTTTTTGATGTAAAATAAAAACCTAAATATTTATATTCGTTTACTATCTCTAATTTTTGACCTTTGTAAAACCATTTCTCTTCTCTTTTCCTTTTCTCACCGTTATTGAATATTGTTATTTTTTATTTTCCTATATTTACCTCCATTTCACTTTTTTTATAAAATTTTTCTAGATCGTTTAACATGCTCTGTAGCCCTTCCCTACTATCTGCTAAAGCTGCTATATCATCTGCGAATTTCAGGCAGAAATTTTCTTATTTCCAATTACCGTACCCCCTTCATTCTACCTTTCCCATCTTTCATCTAGATCTTCTATATATATATATTAACCCATTAACGACCAAGACCCCGAATTTTCAACCATTTTTTCAAGGCTTTTTTTTAACTAAAAAAAGTTTGAAAAAATTTGAAAAAGATCATATCCGACGTATTTTGAGCTGTTCATTCGAATGGTGATACCGATTTTTTGTTAAAATACTCCTGCTTTGGAAATTTTCAACATTATGAATTTATTTCATAAGGAAAATGCAATGACAATAATTCAAAATACTGCAAAAAAGAGCAATCGATGTTCAAATATTACGGGAAATTTTTTTTCATGATTCTAAAATATTTTTAAAATTTCTAAATTTTTTATATAATAGTTGAAAATTTTTTAATTTTTTCACTTTTTTTCGTGAAAAACACGCCATTTTTTTTTGCAGGAGTATTTTAACAAAAAATCGGTATCACCATTCGAATGAACAGCTCAAAATACGTCGGATATGGTCTTTGTCAAATTTTTTCCAACCTTTTTTTTAGTTGAAAAAAAGCCTTGAAAAAGATGTTGAGAATTCGGGGTCTTGGTCGTTGATGGGTTAAAAAGTGGCGGGCTTAGCGGGCACTCTTGCTTGACTCCCTTTCTTGTTTCAAATCCTTCCGCCAGTCCTTCCTCGGTGATAACTTCATTACCATTACTTTGTATATTGCTTTTATCATATTAAGGGGATGTTTTTCAAACTTTTTTACTTAAAAAATTAACCAATCGATTTGAAACTTGAAGAGATGATAGAATGATCATAAATAAACCGCGCTCAGTCCAGACATTTTCCAAAAATCAAGTAATATGGAAGCTAGAGAAGAAAATATCTAATTTTTACTAATTTCAATTTAATCTATGAGATGGCGTGATTCTAACTTGGCAATTATGTTTCAAACAGAAAATATTACATTTACGTAATTTATCGGTAATCCCAGGACTGAGCGCGCTTCATTTATGATCATTCTATCATCTCCTAAAATTTCGAGTCAATTAGATAATTTGTTAAAGAGAAAAGTTTGAAAAACCTTTTTCTTTCCTAGGCCTACTTCTTTTTTTTTCCTTATTTCCAGTCCTAAGACTTCCTCGTCACTGTTTTCTCTTTCCTCTGTGATTCAGGTTCTCTCGTCAACCATTTTGAAACGCTTCTCTAATCTATAACTCCAGTTACTAATCACTTTTCAATTTTCACTGTTTCTATTACTTCTAATTATTTTCCTTTTTATTCCTTGCTTTCTCCTTCACAATCACTTCCCTTTTTTTCACACTTAACCTTTTTTTGAACACTTTTTCTCACTTTACAACGAGATTTTCCTCGAGCCTATCTGCCCACGATCCCACCCGCTCGGCGTTCCAACCGGAAGTCCTTATTTTAAATTTATTTTATCATAAATTTACAGTAAGTATTGTCTACTTAATAGTATCATTGAAGGACCGAATACAATAACTCATTTAACTTCGAAATCACGTAAAAGAATTATCCATTTATACTTGGGATTCCCATGGAATTGGGCTCGTGATGATATATATACCTATACACATATATAAATTAAAAGGACAACATTTGCTGATAAAATAATTGATATTTTTATTTCTTTAAGTAAAGATTGATCAATTTTATGTTAAATTTTTATAAAGCTTTAGGAGTACAAAGTAATCCAATAGTTAACGGAGAAAATGCCAAGGAAAATGAATTTCCATTCATTGTATCAATAAGAGATGCTGATGACAATGAACATTTTTGTGGAGGTTCGATTATAAGCAATAAACATATCATTACTGCTGCTCACTGCTTCGACGAAGTTAATACCAAAGATAATACGATTATTGTTGCTGGAACAAATAGTAAAACGCAGAAGCCACTTGTGTACCACATAAAAGAACTATCCGACTATAGCAGATGGTCCAAGAAGAAACCTGGACATCATGACTTTCTCATAGTGACGGTTATAATTTACTTATTTATATTTTATTTTTCAAAATTCAAAGATTTTTAGAGGAAAAAGTTCTTTTTTAAATTATTATTTTGAATTAAGTAATGTTTCATCTTTAAAAAAATAGTATTAATAAATATCCAATCATAAGATTTTTAATTACAGTTGAAAGAAGAAATAGATTTATCAGCGAATTCGAAACCGAAAAAAGTTGCTCTGCCTAGTAAACTACCAGTAGATCATACAAGAGCTACAATTGCTGGCTGGGGAGACACAAATAAAAAAGTTGAACCTGATAGTTTGCAGAAAGTCTATACCCGAATCCTGCCGGTTAAAGAATGCGAAAAACTGCATGAAGATGTTGAATATAATTCACCTTATGAAATATGTGCCTTCTCAAGTCCTATTAGTGGAGCTTGTAGTGTAAGTATCTTTTTTGAGAAACAATTTTCATATGAATTAAATTTTGAACTGGTATGGTATTACCTTTTATAATGCATTCAGCTTATTGTTTTAAAATGATGTTATTGCAATCACATTTATTTTGTACTATTTTAGGGTGACAGTGGTGGTCCTTTAGTCTATGAAGGAGTCTTAATAGGCGTTATCGGAACTGTTGACGAAATATGTGCAAATGACTCCCCTGATACATTTGCAAATGTATACATGTATTTGGATTTTATTAATGAAGTTATAAGTAAAAAATAAATTCTAAATTTATAGCATAATGATCAATAAAATACGAATTATACAAGCATTTTGTTTTAGAGTGAATTTATAGTATCCATATTTTTTCAATGAAAAATATTCTGACTCTTATATGTAATACTTATAAGAATCAGAATTTAAATATAATTATTTATGTTATATAAAATTAAAAATAAAAATAGAAATTAAATTGTTGTACCATAATTGTTTGATAGAGAATGGTCAACGGGAGAAATTAATGCACACACGTATAATGTGACGCGTATAATTATTTCAACGCCAGATATTACGCGTCCTCGTGCTATGAGTTGCCGTCGGGCGTGCTCGGTACGTAATGGGGTGAGTAATTCTCGAGGAGTTATTCCCCCAAAATACCCTGTTACATTAAATATAAAACTTCGCTGTGCCTCCTATGGCTACAAATAAAATAACGTGCGGCCTTTGGCTCTCGGAATGAACCTGCTTGATGAGCTGGCCTGTGGAAGTGGGAGAAGGGAAGCTTTGCGAATCGCGACAGTGTTGTGCTGATTGGTCGAGACAAATCGGGCGACAAATGATGAGCGGCGCGTGAAGGCAAGGTGCTAGGTTCCGAGAATTCGCCCTTCTCAAATAATAAAAAAGGCAGGAGTTCTTTTATTAAATAACTGTCGTGTAATTGTTACATTCTGACGTCGATGTGATACTTAAATATTAAATATAAAATTTTGAACTTGAAAGAAGAAGAATAGGTGTTAATAACACTGTTAATATAATTGGCTATCAATGATTCGTTCGATCCATCGAGTCCTATCTGTCTTATACACAATTTATGTATCGGCGAATAATAAATTCTAACTTTTTAATACTTATTTTACACAGTCATTTTAACACGAGGATCACTTGATAATTTATTACAATTATATTTCAATATCTTAATTTATATTGTTTAACTATTATGAGATTCAAATAATCTGTAGCAGAACAGATGTAAATTGAGTAAGTATTTGTACAGTATACTTTTTTATTTCATAGTCTGGTACAGTTTACTTTTTTTCCTTTGAACTTTGAATAAAACACGTATTAAAAAGGTTAATATACGTATCATTATTAAAAGAATAAAAAATCAGTTTTGCTTCCTTACCCAAATCATATAGACGCCAACGTAGAAGAAAAAATGTATACATATATATAAGTAGAAATAAATACATACGCAAAAATTTATTCAATAAATATGAATAACGTTCCGGAATAAGTGTATCAAAAACGTATTAAATATATAATTTGTATAACAAGTTTTATGTATAAATAAACAAATATAAAATAGTATAGGTATATTTAAACCCTATGTTAACGAAATTCAAGTATTAAATGAATTTTTAATTGACTAGTATTTTTTTTGTAGTCTTAATAAAGGAGATTCATTTCATAATTAAAAAAAATGGTTATTAAATCAATTTTACTGAGTATAAATGAGACAGTGAGAAAGAAAAGTGCACGAAAACACGATAAAATAAAACACATTTAATTAGTAATCATCAGAAATAAATTATGATGAAAACTATTCTTTTTTTCGCTTTCAGCATAAAATAACAACTGATTTCACATTCGCGTAAAATCATAACAGTATCGTCATAACAGTACCAACACACTCCTCAAAACAATAAAGCACATTTATAGATCTCACACTTTTCCTGCGTCCATTTCTTACCAAGAGCGATCATGAACGCCTTAAAGGCCTCATCCCTCTCTACACGCTCATCTATATCCTCTCCATCGTTTTCCTCATTATTAGCCGTATCAGAAGCTTCCATTTTGCCTTCAGCCTTGTCAGCCTTCCGCGTCAAGTAACTCCCTATCTTCTGTGTTAAAGTAGTGTGACTCGAGCTCGATAAGAATGCACCGAATTCACATGCAACCCTTCTAGGACATGATTCCAAATCCCACATGTTGGTCTCGTCTAAATAGATCGAACTGGCGTTTCCGTCGTTTCTACTCTCCACATCATTGCCGTGTCCTTGAATATGTGGATGATGAGGATGATGACCCGTGTGCGTATCGTGCGTTTGCTGGAATAGGAAGTTCTGTAAATTGAATGAGTTAGAGAGAGCTGGATAGACGTAGCGAATAAAAAAGGGAAGGATGATGAAGATCTTGACGAAGAGTTTCATGAGCTTGATGAACTTGAGGATTTTCAGTGGCACGATTATCATCTTGATGGCGAGAAGAGGAATTACAAAGGGTGCGCTGCTGGTGGCGATGAGTTTTATCAGGGCCCAGAGATTGTGCCAAAGATCCGAGACCAAACTGAGAAAACTGGTCGATGGACTGTCACATTCGTAAGAGCGGGTCGCCTGGGCCGGACACTCGCACTCTCGCACCACCGTTATCACTGTTTCAGAATGAAATGCCGTGATTAATGCTCGATTACCTGACTGTCTTTGGAAATTTTATTCAGCCTTTAATGCTCTATACCATTCCTCAACTCGTGTTTGATATCAACATGCATAAAAGAATGATGAAACTTTAATACTCGATTTCTTAATACATTATCCAAATAATTTTGTATTCGCGCAATGAAATATTAAATTAATTAAAATGCTGACCTTGGGGTGGCTCCCTTTGAATAAGAGTTGGCTCTGTTGTTATTTGTGGTCCAAAATATCCAGGATCTTGTGCAACGTAAGATACGCGATAAGGATCTGCAACGAGACCATTATTATGGCCACTATTGGTTTGATCCTCGGGTAACGTATTGTATGTTTCTTCATATTCTGTAGTTTGAGGTGGATCTACGGGAGGATCTAGAGCAGTATAGTAATCTGAAATAAAAATATTTGATTTAATTATAATACGCAGATTGGTATAAACTCGTATCAGAAAAACACTCTGACGTAATGAAGCAGCTAAATCATTTTTTATCAATAGTTCTATGATTACATAGAATGTTTTTTTAATAGTTCGGGCATTCAAATTTATCTATATTATGAATATGCAAATCTGTTGTGTTTAGCAAAATCTCTACTTATATTATGTAATTACATTAGCGTATAGATATATATCGCAATACTTAGGAATTTCAAAAAAAAGCATTAACTGAACATACATCTTCCTTTACTTTAAAATGGTAGTACTTAAAGTTAAACAAAACACTCATATACAATGGAATACTTTTTCACAAGTGTGAAATATAATTCTTATATACCTTTGTAAAATTTATCATACGGTGAATAATGACTTTACTAATGGGAAGTTGAGAAATAACAATCGTTTCGACTACATTAACTCATAAAAATAAATTTCATAAACTTTGTTCAAAATGGGAAATCACGTATATATAATACAGCCATTTTATTTAATTTATAGAAATGCAAATAATAAAGTCAGTAATAAACATGTTTCTTCTATATTATACATCTTATAATAATAATAAAACAGATTACTAAGATAACTAACAATTAAGCAGTATTTATTATAAGTATTTATGTAAACTAAATTGATGAAAATTACCTTTGACTTTATCTTCTGTAGTGGAAACGATAATTTTTGCTGTACGGCTTTTCTCAGGCATAGAGTTAAGAGAATGGCCGGGATTCATCTCTACATGGAGAGGTACGACTTTAATAATTTTATTTATTAAAACAAACTTCTTAAGCAACTTATATAGCCTTCTTCTTATTAATTTCAAATTTCTTTTCTCAATTTTATGCAATATCGTTTGAATAAAAGTTAAATTATTAAATTAAAGTTGTTGTACCGTTCAACAGCTGGTGCGCCGTGACGACATTTCACGCAAAACCATATTTATATATAATACACAGCTAGTATAATGAAATACCTACCCTGCACTACTGCAACTTGCTGCGCTCCATTATTGTAAGTCTGCTGTTGCGCCCCGTTAGTGTAACTCTGCTGCTGCTGCTGCTGCACTCCATTGTTGTAAGTCTGCTGCTGCGCTCCATTATTGTATGTCTGCTGTTCGTAATCCTCGTTGGTAGCCGTATAGGACTTCCTCTTCTCCTTCTTCGCCTCGCTGCGATAAGCGGTGTAGCGATTGGGATACTTGCGACGACCGGTCGTTCTTCTACCCATGCTCATCACTTTGAATACCGATCTCAGGCCTTTGCTCCCGGCCGATGCATTTCTCTCGCTTCTACCCTGGAAGGCATCTTTGGACTCCAAGCTGGCGGGCAGAATGGTGTAGCTGTTGCTTGTATTGCTATTGCTGTTGCTGATGTTCCAGCTTGCGTATAAAGGGTCCACCTGAAGAGACGGATTAATCGCGAAACGCTTATTATACGATTAAATAGTGCGACGTATAGCTGATTGTGGCTGTGAACCAAATTTAGATGAATTATTGTACCTATTATTGCTCGAATATCTCAAAATTTTCACGATCACGTTATACTTTGGAAATACTTTAATGAATGTATAAGGATCAAGAAAGTAAAATAAAAGCAGACCTTTGAATTAAACTCGATTAAGTTTTACATTCGAATTACTTGCATCTGCATATTATGAAGTCAAATTTTCAGATGCTGGATACAAATCAACTATATTATGCTAACACATTTAAAATGCTTCTTTACAAACAATGTGACTTAGAAACTAAACTAATACGCTTATTAATTTTGCTATTAATTTTGTGCGCGTTATTCCATTTATCTATATATTATCCATCCGAAAATATTCAAATAAGTTATACTTAAAAAATAACGAGCGTCTACATAATTATATATAACGATAAGCTTGCACACATGAACGGGGCCATCCTTTTAATTAAATATATATCAATGCCGAATACATATTTTTTTCTAATCCTCGTCTATAGTATATAGACCCACCTTGTGCGCCGCATCGTATCCACTTACGACGGTAGACGTGAGTATCTTGGGCTCACGAGCACTGCTATAGTTCCCATCGATGTCACTGCCATTGGTAGAGTTCGGATGGGAAATCCCGAAATCCTCGCTGACCCTCGTCCCATTGACGACAGACTCGAGCGGCTTTTCCAAGACGCTCGGCGATACTCGGCTCAACGTAAACAGCAAAAAAGCCGATAACAAATTCAAGCCTCGTGGGTACGACAGTAACATGACTCCCTGAAATGTTTATTTTCTGTTACTTTTCGGGACGGTATTTTTAAAACTTATCTTGAATTTAATTAAATGGTTACATAAGGCTGTATTATTGATTCCGTTGCCAAAAATAAACTTGAACGTATACTTAGGATATTTTAGTTTTCTTTTTGGCTCATAGTGACCGTTACTTTTTCAAGGTGTACATCTTTTGCAATCATAAATGTAGGGAAACGTCTTTAAAAGAGCAAGCATCTTCATTTTGCATACTGATAAATAATTATTTTTCGAAAAAGCAATGTAGGCTTTGTAATAGCAATAATTCTAAACTAACTAGCATATATCTTTCCATATAATAAACTCCCTCAAAAAGTAAATATTATATTTATAAGATAAATATCCATATTGCTGCATATATCGTTTGTTCGTAAATGTAATAATAATAAAAACAAAATCTATTAACCTTCTTCTTTTCGAAACCACAATGGGGTAATAGAAAAAAAAACTACAACTCATGAAATTTGTAGGCCACGTGTTTCTAGTTGTGACGTTGTTTTTGTAGCAAATATAGAAATGAACTCCAATATCTCAAAGTTGTTTAAAAAGTCACGCTGACTCTTATAATAATAGTACGGTGACTAATTGACCGATAAGAGGCTGACATAAAACGAAATAGATCGCGACATCGCGCGGTCCAGCGAGAATTCCCACGGAAAAACCGAGCTGACACCGATTTATAGCTTGCTCCTGAACTCCTATAAACATTGGCCTGCCCTGTCTAGAACTAATCAATTATATCAGGATGAAAATGTGCCAAGGAACTTGATCGATTATGCAATGATTGAAGAAACGATGAGCGCGATTTTATAATCCCATAGTGTTGGAATACAATTTTTACGGAGGATTATGAATCTGGATTTCATTTCAAGTTTATCGATGAATTTATAGTTAAAATGGATATCTTATAGGTATATAATGTTTATGTATAGTTGTAATTTATATGCATGCACATATTCTTTTTATAGCTTTATCATCAAAATATAATTATATGTACACACATATTCATACCTATTTCGACTTTTAAATTTCCCGATAATTCTCTTTAATTAAACTATCACAATAGATTTTATCTATTTCTGATAAAACTTAGTTTTTAACAAAATTTTTTCATGTTTCATCAATAAATTCACTAAAAATGCAACAAGCAAATAGGTATCCAAGTTTCAATTGCCTAACATTCATTTCACTGATTATGGTATCTATTTATATTTAGTTAAATACAAATCGCTTATTTTTTTATATATGTACACGAATAATGGATAAACCTTCTCTCATCGATAAAAATAATATGAACCATATGTTCAATTGATTATTAAATTCGCATTTTATACTAAGATAATTATATGTAGTATTTTAAACTAAGATAATTAATTGTACGTACTTATTAGTATTGCTTATAATAAGTGTTATTATTAGAGTGATGTAATCCATCTTCATCATTGTGAACTCAGTACTAACAAAATGCTGTATTCTCTTTTATTGCCATATATGGTGTGTAAAAGTGATTAAGTACGTCATATTGAGGAAAAATTAGCATTGTGATCATTCTATGCTTGAACTCGGGTACTATCTTTTCCACTAATTTTAGAATTAGCTGTATATGAAAAATACATAATGCAATGGATTTATATAAAAAATTTAAAATAAAAATATAAATATTTATTTCTGTAGAATTAAAATTATTATGTACGCACGCAAGCCCCTACTCGTTTAAACATATGAATTGCGGTTTGACAGTTGATTAATTTTAATACAAAATAAATATTAAATAAAACATATATAGATAATTGTTTATATATATTTAATCCGAGTATAATCCACATATAATTCTTATCACATACAGCCTTTAGGATGATTTTCTTATTGCCACATTCACTAATCCCTTTTACTATTCTCTGAATCACAGGAATTACTTAATTGAAAAATTCATTCTATGAACTGATTTCAATAGCTGACGTAACGTCGTGTAATTACCATATTCGTCATCCGTTGTTACATGAAATTGAAAGGGCAAAATTCACGAGTCTTCATTAAATAAACAACGATTTCCTTATTAAACCGTAAACAACTAATTCTCCTTAATCGGCCTTTTATCAGCTTCACAAAACGCTGAGAGCTTTCTTATAACTCGACACACGCACACACACGCGCGTAAATCTTAGCGTCCAAAACACGACCGAAAGATCCCACGCGATCGGATCCCATAAGCGAGCAGAAGGGAACCGCGCCGACCTAACCACCAACGATATATTTCGAACAAAACGAACAAATGGTCGTGTTTCATGGATGCTGATCCTTTAAAAGGACTCGTCTCGCGTTAACAATGGACGAAGATTCTGAGGTGGGGATGAAGATGAAACTTCTAACGGATAATTCATCCTTTATTTGCGATGGTGCGGGCAATTTTTGCAGCCGCTGCCAGCGAGTTGCTAATGTCTTGCCGCAAGAAATCGCGCGTTTTCCGTCCCTCTCTCCAGAGCGGATCTGCTGAGCCGTGAAAAAAGGGATCCGAGCGAAGCGAGAAAATAGGAGGAGTACTTTTGACCCCGTTCGAATAATGACATTTTTTTTCTTGTCCAATTCCTTTTGACATTGGCTGCCTGTATATTGGAAATGGTTTTATTGCTCCAAGTGAATTTTTTTTGCCCCATTTCAAAATAAAAACAATCCACTTTCTAACTCCGAGCATAAATCTGATGCGGGAAAAAGCTATTTTCTACATATTAAACATAAATTGAAGATCAATACATTAATCGGTGGGGCTATAATGTATTTATTTCTAACGTGTGAGATAATCTCTAAATAAAAAGTATAAGTGAGTATATAAAGGTTGTATTCCAACCGTCATGTTTTCCGGGTGAGTCTGTTCTATAAAGTGTTGAGTAACTTTTACCTTTAACCCAGATTCTGCAGACACGCAATCTGGTAATAATAATAAATCTGCAGGACAAAAAGGGATTGCTATAGGAAAAGAGAACGGAAGCAATAAGAAAAGTCTTTTTGGAAGAGGTGGTTAACCAATGAAAGCCTATATTAATTTAATAATGTTCTAATTTGGTTTCTTTATATATATATATATATATATAGAGTAAGCTATATGGAAATCAAAGCAAAGTCACTATATCCCTTATGAATTCTTTCTTGGTTTTCAACGACCATTTTAGAATTTAGCTGTGTATATAGAATAGAAATAAATACGTTAATTGATTAATATATTTTTACATTTGTCGATGAAACTTCGCTCTCGAGTAGAGATCTATTTTTCAATAATCAACATGCAATGGGTGTACTCGTTGCTCAAAGAACTTAATTAGTGCACACTTCCCAGTTGAAAATATCCATATGGAATCCATACGAAATCCATTTCGATTCCGTATGGAATCTATATACTTATGGATTTCACCTTCAATCCACGTGGATTTCCAAATAGAATTCCAGGGTCTAGATTTTTGGAATCAATTACGAAATTTCAAAATTTAAGTCGGTTTAGTGACCATTTTTTATGTTACCATGCGGATGATCATACTCAAACTGAAGAATTAAGCTTTAATATTCGAATTTTCAGTATTACAATTAAATTCAAATAATGTTAAAAATTGGAATATTAAAGCTTAATTCCACAGTTTGAGTGTTATAATCCGCATGGTAATACCAAAGATGGTCACCAAACCTACTTAATATTTGAAGTTTCCTAATTGATTCCAAAAATCTAGGACCTGGAATTCTACGTGGAAATGCACGTGGATTCAAGGTGAAATCCATATACAGTTGTGTGCAAAAGTTTCCGGCCAAAGATAATTTTGTAATAAAATATGGTATAAAGAATATTAAATGAAAATGCAAGTCTATCATCGTAATGTATATTTATTATACTATCAAAATATGTAATCAAAAAATGTTATACAACAATTAACAAGCAAAGGGTATGGCTACCAAATATTGATCAAAACGTTACCTTTACTTGTTATTGGAATTCTTTCATTGAGTTACAATGTTATTTTTCTTAAGTATAGTGCATAATTTTACTTGGCCGGATACTTATGAATAAGCGAAAATATTTGTTTTTGTTATAAACAATTGTTAATTGTTGTATAAAACTTTTTGATTACGTATTTTGATAGTATAATAATTATACATTACGATGATAGACTTGCATTTTCATTTTATATTCTTTATACCATATTTTATTACAAAATTCTCTTCGGCCGGAAACTTTTGCACACAACTGCAGATTCCATACGAATCGAAATGGATTTTGAATGAATTCTATGTGAAATCCATGATGTAATTTTGGACAGATTACCGCATGGATTTAGTATGGATTCCATATGAACATTTTCAACCGGGTAGTATTATTTTTAAACGTGGAAATAGAAATAACAATATTCTGAAAACACTAAGGTAAACGTATTCGATTTAAAGGAATTATGAGATTGAATTGTTGAATTAAAAAATGCTGAAAATAAATGATGGATCATAAAAATTGATATTCGTTGACTCAATTGATCAATTGGTAAATCGTTGAAAGTGCGGGTATAACGCTTTATCTATTTTCCAGATAGACGGTCTTTTTTCAGATGACACATTTTCCTTTAGTCTTTTAATAATTTCACGTCTACCGATCTGCAATAAGCAGCGACTTTTCGACCGGAAAAATGGATTTGAAATCTATGTCATGACTATTAAACCACGGTAACAGTACCTATTTTTAAATCTTATTTAAATACACGCCTGCCATTACACTTTCCTGCTTTACCTTGGACTAAGGTTATTCAAGTGTGTGGACTTACACTTGAGAGTATTCTCAAATACTGCAATTTGTAATGAATTTAATTAAATGTCTATTTTCTTTTAATCATTTGTTGGCTATACTTAATAGGGATAATCGAATTTACAATAGAAAATAAAACAGTCAAAGTTTCACAGTAATATCAATTCATATAAACACATTTACCTCGATACATATAATAGCGGAAGCTAAAGTAATTCAGGAAATGCAAATTAAACATTTATCCTTATACTAAATCATTCACAAATATACTTCTGGCACTAATTATTTTAAATTATTTTAGCGCTTCCATCACATTAGGTTTAAAATTTAATTATTCAATATCGTGCTAGCAGTTTTCAGTATACAAACAATCTGGGATTTCCGAATAATTTTCTAAAATTTGAAAGAATACGAAGCAAGTTATAATGTTGCTGTTGTTATATAAGTTTCCTGTTCAAATTATTTACCAGCTGAAGACCTGCAATTACCATCGTGCATCTAATGCACATCGTGTATATAAGAGTAAAAAACAAACAATCCATTCGCACAGTTCCACATTTCACTCTTTCCGTAATAAAGTTCACTCGCGGATGAATTCGTGCAGGATCGACCAGTTGCCCAATAAGGACGAGCGCACGGGTTCGGCGCGATCTTATCGGAGTGTGACATCGTTATTGCAGGTAAGTATAGCCGGTAGCGGTATACTTTTGCCATTCTAATGCCGCGCGCTCGAGTCACGGGAATTTTTCTCGGAACAAAGTGAGCGCGGCCGGCGGGTGGGTCTCCGTGTTGCTGCGAGGCGTACCTGTATAAGAGCGAAGAAAAGAAATATACACGGGACAGGAATGAATGAATTTAGGATCATTTATTTGTTTTGGGCGTAACTGCTGACGTAAATCCATATAAACGACTTTTACCTGGTTTTCACTCAAGGTATAGCCTTGAACCTTTTTAGATTCACACGTGCATTTAGTTTAGAAACTCGTTATAATTCAGGAAAACGTATATATATTATTTATAGTAACTAGAGAATTTACACGGTGAAAGAAAATTAGTTAGAAACTTAATGATTCAATTCGTACTTTATAGTAACGATCTTAAATTCGTCATGAAAATAAACATGTAAGAAGTGTCCGTCAACAATATTAGACGCTGTTAAAAAACTTTAACGTGCCCCAATTAAGTATAGTTATAAGAGACGTAAAACAATTCGCCTGCAGTAAATCTAAGTGTAATAAGTATTATATTATTGCAGTGTTAAATTACCGATCCACAAACTACTCTTTCAATCACAATATACTCCGCAATAAACCATTTACACGTTTTACACTCTCCAACTACTTTACTACTTTACCAGATGTAGACCAGCAGGCATACACGCGGTACACCTGCAATGCAATGATAATAAACGATTTTAACAAGAGGCGATCGACGACGCCAGTTGGCCGCCAAAAACAAACCCCCAAGTTCACTTCAGCCACACACACATTTTTGGATTTCCCACAAGCCAAGTGTAAATTTTCAGTTTTGCATTTTAAATTTTAGTATACACTTTTTAAAATCTCGTGATTAAATTGTAATGGAAAATGATAAAAGCAGTTTCTTCGTACGCTTCTACAACGAGGGTAAAGAGAGAATCACTGCGGAAAGCTTTATAAACACGTCATAATTAATAACCTCAAAAGGCGAGCATTAAAACGTTTAATATTTGTAATAACCTATTTTCCCAGGCACTTCGATGTTTATGTACAGTATCGCGGAAGACCCATGCGATAAGAAGTCCTTTTTTGCCAGTCTATTCGATGGCAAGTCAAAATATTTCAGCAGGGATAAAGGCGGAGGCTCCGGGAGCAATGAAGATGTAGCCTCCAGGAGCGGTGACCATGGAGGCTCCGGGAGCGGTAAAGGCGGAGGCTCCGAGAGCGGTAAAGGAGACTCCGGGAGCGATAAAGACGGAGGCCATGGTAGCGATGGAACATACAACGACGAGGAAGATGAAGGGATGTCAGGTGACGATACCTGCTCCGGAGCATGGGGACAAGGCTACTGCTACATAAAGGAACAGGTAATGAATTGAATGTTTGCGTAAAAGTATGCAGACGTTATAGTTTAGCCACCGTCTGTATACGTGTCTCGGAGAGAATCCGTGCGTGTGAAAAAAAATGTATCGCAAGTACATGCATATACTTATTTTTAGTTATTTCTCGTTACAGTCAGCAATGAACTCTTACGTTTTTACAACGTGTAAAATCGCACGTAGGTAGTATCTTTATGATTGTACCGCGTATTGTTTTGTTTAAGGTTACTTATAATAATAAGGCATGTTTCGGTCAACTCGGCTCACCTTGTGACAATGAAAAATACTCTATAATCTCAAATGATTTAAACGAGGATGATTTGTACGAGAAGTCATTTCGGCGCGTGCAAAAATTTTTAATCTATAATATTGTTACGTGGGGATGTTATATAATACATAATTGTAAATTTCTATTATAACTATAGATGGTTTCTATTATTAATATAGAAACTCAAACGATATATTTACGAAAAACATAAAATAATTTATTTATACATATTTTTTTTTAATTTTCTACAAAACTAATAATTTGTTATACAAGTGCATATATCAACGAGCGTCAATTGTCATCCTCAATCCTTGTCTATTTTAGAAAAAGTATTACCAAATTATCGGAAAAAAAAGTTAATTTTTAATACATTTCATGACATTCGGTCTAGTAACATGATTTTCATTACGGCTAAATAGGCACAACAAGCGTAAATAAAGCTAAAAAAAAACTTTTATTCTCACGCTAGAC